>VKOC01000124.1:48105-87687 GCA_009364415.1 Spea multiplicata
CCTTAAATAATCGGGGGGCCCAGCTGCCAGTGTGTCCGCCACACTGCAGCTTTAGAAACATCATTCCTGCCAAATCCCTTCCCCCAACATTTTCCACTAAAATCTTTCAGACCAATGCATTTTATACTCATATTCTATCAACAAATGGTGCCTCTACCACTGCTGGGAGGCTGTTCCATGTATCCACCACCTTCTTAGTCAAATAAAATCTATTCGAAACAGTAGCAATAATACTGAGCCAAGAAGAATTACCCATGGAAAGCCCTTAGGTTTTTACCAACTTCAGCCTTTGAACAAGAAGCTGACTCCATCATCCCGACAGGTTAATCGTTTAGTTTTGTCTCATTCTCCTTTTCTCTTGGGGACATGTAATTGTCATGTGACACAAAAAGCGAGCAAGCTCTTCTTAAGTTTGTCTTCTTTTCTGTGAATAAACAGTCAGATGGAGTGGAAGGAAGTTCTACTTTACCGAGAGGGTGGTAGATAAGTGAAACAGCCTCCCAGCAGAAGTGGTAGAGGGTAATACAGTGAGGGTATTAAACATGCGTGGGATAGACATACGGCTCCTGAATCTAAGACGAGACCAACGACTGATTAAGGTCTGAGTCTTTACAGCAGGAGAAACCGGCGACTAGACGGGGGCCGGATGGGTTCTGTATTTCTACAGGGACTGCAGGGTATCGATAAGAATAGGAGTTCTAATGAGCATTACTGAGCATGTGCAGGAAGCATACCATGGTATGCTCCATGCCTTCGGCAGAGGCGGCTGGGGGCGGAGTTAAACCACCGAGTCTGGCTTGGCTGGTCCTCTCTATGGTAATCTCACCGCGTTTATCCTGTATGTTCTCTGCTGTATGGCGTTGATCAGCTTCGGGTTCTGTTGCAGGGGTCCACTGCGCCAGGCGCGTTACCTCCCACGGCCTGGCTTTGAACTGCAGCACGGACCTCTCGTGGTTCCAGCACATCGTCCCTTGCGGGATCGTAGGAAAGGGAGTGACGTCGCTGACCCGGGAGCTCGGAAGGGAAGTCACCGTGGAGGAAATCATCCCTCCGTTCCTGGAGGCCTTCGCGGAGGAATTCCAATGCACTTTAGTCTTTGAGGACCAACCGGAACAGATAAACGGAACATCGTAAAATCTGGAACTTGTATTAAAATGATCTTCGTTTAACCCTTTAGAATCATTAAGATGTCTTCTTCTGCTGCTCTTTATGTGACACGACGGGGGCTACGAATGAATTGGGCGTCCTACTATGTTTGTGTCTGGAGGTTCCAGGATACAGATTGAGAACCCATAGTTGACAACAAAAAAAATGTATGCTAGCAAGTCCTGTCCATTACACATCCTCCAGGAGGGACAGCAGGGATGTCGAGGAGAGATTAGGAGGTCATAATCTACAACTAGAGGCTTAGATGGAATGTAAGGAAGCTTTACAGTCTCCCAAGAGAAGTGGTAGAGGGTAATACAGCGAGGGAATGTAACCATGCATGGGATAGGCATATGGCTCCTGACCAATGACTGATTAGGGTCCTTAGATCAGGAAAGGTGGGGGAAATGGTTCTTATTTGCCCTCGGATACAATGTTTCTATGAAAGGAACACAGAAAAGACGAAGTTCAGATGCATTGTTAGTCTAGATACCCCTGGTGGACACTTGCGGAATTGCAACCAAACCTTACGATATTCTGCTTGAAGGCCACAAAGCTCAAGTCAGAGGAACCTAGGACTCGTTACCAGCTTCCCATGATTAGAGAGAGACCGTTCCCCACAGATTCCAGCTGTCTATACATTATTCACATGCTTGCCATCATCCTTTAAGTCTGTATTAATACATTTATGGTTGATTTGAAGACCCATGGAAGGCGGCCGTAGGCTAAGAGAATTGGGCAGCTTATCCTTCCCTTGTAACTATGTGCAGGCTGTTGTTTTGGTGAGGGCTCTCTCACGCAATCAGGGAAAGTACAGTATTTTTTTAGGAAGGCAGGTGTCCTGGCCAGATATACGCGAGGTCACCCCTTAAACGAGAGGTCGTTCCGATTCATAACTAACCTCGGAACCGCAGGCCGATAACAGAGGAATTAATCAGGGTTTGACAGGGCAGGAAGGCCGGAGGCGGCGCGCTGCTACGCGCGTTCCATTTGGGAGATGAGACGGCGTTAAGATATGGAGTCCTGGGAGACAAGATAACTATCAGCGGGGAAGCAGCCTTCCTGCCCCTCTGTGCGGGCATACGCCGGCTTCCAAAAAACACACGCTAAGCCTTCTTCCTTCCCAAAACACAAACAGTAAGAAAGTCTGGGTCAGCGTTTGGGGCTCCGCTCGGTCCGTGGCCTTAAAAACTCAGACGTCGTGCCATCCAAGTAAAACAGCGTCGTTTAACCCGTTCAGAGCCAGGGGGCTGAGTAATGTCCAGGTCCGCCGGCATGAAAACATCTCATCCAGCTGTCGCTGAGGAGTAGCGGTGCGGGGAGTAGATCACTCACACGATCACACGTCGTTCTTTATGGATTGGTAGGTTGGGGGTTGGGGTTGTCTGAGACAGAACGTGGTCATCTTTGGCCATCCTTCTCCCATCCTTGGAAGCTTCCTAACATGTCTCCATATTATTCGGCTGGTGTGTCTCCCGATTTATCGGAGGTGGGGCAATTGCGCATGCACTTTGCTCTCTTAGTTGTAAACCCCAATTAATGAAGGTTCATAGTCCATGACTACAAAGCCTTCCATCCTGCTGCCGCAGATCTGATCATATGTTTGTGTGGCTGACGGCCAACGGCCCAACTGGTACTCGACCGAGGTGCCAGCTGGCCAAGTCCAGGTCTAGGTGAGGAAATAAAAACATTTTATTACAAAATTCTGATTTCTAAATAATTCAAATGATTGCAATTTTATTCATCTTTAGATCTCAAGACTGACAAAAGAACAGAAGACGACAAAAAAACATTTCCTCCCAACGTTCTTCTCTCAACGTGATTGGAGGATCTTCAATGAAGATCTTCTGCTGTCCCGACTTGACCCTCCGTTAATGTTCTGTCTCGGAGATGCTTTGATGCGTCTTGGTGTTATTGAAAGAGAATTTTTTTTGTAATTGTTTGTCTTTTGTGCGTTTACCAGACAACGATCTATGAGGAACTTGAACACCACACACCGCCCAGCTCTTAACATAACATAAAGAATAAACTGCATAAAACTGTATAAAATATACAGAATAAATTATTCCTACTCAATGCTCTAAGATGAGAAAAAAAATTATAAAAATAATGCTGAAAGTCCCAGATAATGTTAAAAATCAGAGTACGATGAATGTCATTTATTTAGTAAAGGCGAGATATTTTTGGCAGAACTCCTTTAGAGGACCGGCCAGGGGGTATGGGGAGCAATTGCCCCTTGCCACTAGTCAGGGGTAGAACCATTTGTCCATCCAGCCACCTTGTGCAGAACGCTTAAAAGGGGGGCACAGGAGACGGACCCCCTACACCAAAGGGCCCCAATAATGCCCACTTCCAGGCCAAAAACCAGGACCAGTAGGAGATATGCTAGTTTTTTGTTTTTTTTCTTTTTGCTTTTAAGTATAAAAAATCTGCTGGGAGGGGTATCAAGTGTTTTGGCCTTTTTTATCCATTATTTTTTTTAAAAAAGTCACTTTTTTGTAACTTTCCATCATGCAGATTTGACTATCGATCCCAGTGATCTCTCTTGTAACTAAAAAGGGCCCATTGGTGACTTCACGATTACATCACAGGATCCCTTTAAATATATATATATATATTTAAATTTTGTTATTTAGTTTTTCATTTTTCCTTTAAATAAATATATTTTTAATTTTGTTATAGAGTTCTCATTTTTCCTTTAAATATTTTTTTTCATTTTTTTATATAGTTCTTTTTTCCTTTAAATATATATATATTTCATTTTGTTATTTAGTTCATTATATTAATTTTTTTGTTTAATTTTGTAATATTAGTTTCTTAATTTTTTTCCCTTTAAATATATATCGTGGAATTTTGTTTTCCATTTTTATTTTTTTTGTATTTTCACTTTTTCTGGAAGAGGGGGAAGCTTTGCTCCCCCTTCTTCTCGCTTTCATCTCCCTTCCTGCTAAGCAGACAGTGATCAGGGGCAGGGGGTTGCAGCCCGTCATTGCGGATGGGGGGTCTCGCAGCTCCCGGACAGCACTCGCTTTGTTCCAGATGAGTAAAGAGAGAGATGATCTGGCGTTTGAGGAAACTGTCTGAATTTCACATTCGCTCGTTCTGTCCAAACAGTGGATTTCCTGAATAAGCGATGAAGGAAATGCCACGAGCCCTGGGGGTGCGTCAGGCGAACGGCGGGCACTTTCCTTATGGGGACAAGTCGTCACGGACAGCGAAGGGTGTAACGTGGGGTATCGCTGCGTACAGGGCTCGAAATATTACATCATCTAAAAAATATATTTATTTATCTATTTTAAAAAAATAGCTTTAAAAGAACTGGGGCTGAAAATTCATTTAAATATTCAATTTCCGAGCTTCAAACCACATATAAAAGAAAATAAAACATTTTAGGAAGCAAATATTCCCAAATAAATCCCAAAATGATAGAGCCCACAATAAAACTCTAATACATTTTTTTGATTTTTATTTAATTCAAAAATATACCTTTGTAGCAGTCCTTAGTTTTCATTTTTTGTTACATTTTAGGCAAAACTAGGATAATTGGCAAAGTGTTGCAAAACAAGAATAATCTAATCAATTTGAAGCCCTGTCCCTTCTCCTCCCCGCACCCTTATAAAGACTGTCCGAACCAACTCAACGGGGAGGAATAATCATGTAGGGGAAACAGGCTGTAATATAGAGTGTAATATTTGGGGAAAGAGACAAATCTTATTAAAAGAAGAAGGGGAAGAAGCCATGGCTACTTAGGATTGTCTAGATGTAGCTTGGTGGAGAGGAGAGAGATGGGGGATGGGAGAGAAGAGAGACATTTAAATACATAAAGTACAGGAGGGAAGATTATTCCAAAGGACAGAGAGAAAGAGAGAGAGAGAGAGAGGGGATAAGAGAGAAGAAATGGGGAAAGAATGGAGGGAGAGGATAGGATAGAAGAGACAGGGAGAGGTTGGGAGAGAAGAGAGAGAGAGGATGGGAGAGACATTGAAATACATAAAGGGATCTAACAGGAGGGACGTTTATTTTAAGGAGGAGAAAAGTTACAACAAGAGACCGCAATCTAACACTAGAGGGTCAGAGGCTGAGATGGAATGGAAGGAAGTTTTACCTTACTGAGAGGGTGGTGGATAAGTGGAACCGCCTCCCAGCAGAAGTGGTAGAGGCTAACCGTAATTTAAGATGGGATTTCTGTTGACAGATTGGACGCTGCTCAATCACTAAACTGTGATGACTTCACATATGGTGCACAGCAGTGGCCGGTCATAGACTCTGAGCAAAGCCTCCATAGACTTATTATTATTTATTGTTTTATATAGCGCCATCATATTCCGTGGCGCTGTACAATGGGCAGACAGGACAAGTAACAAGCAGTATATAACATAACAATTAGACTTACAGAAATAGCAGGGCCCGGCTCAAAGGAGCTTACAATCTAGAGCTGGACTTCATTAATAGTCATAGATAGGGCAGCCCCAAAAAATAAGTGCTGAGTATGTGAGCCCCGGGCCCCTGCCGGAGCTGGCTGAGGATGATGGGCATGTGGCTGGTTTGTATCAGCCGGCAGCATCTACGGGCAGGAAGCGCTTATCTGACCGGCACCGGTTATCTGTCATGAGGAGGAAGCATTTCATGGCGATGCGCTTAAAGCCAAAAAACACAATTATTATACAAAAGGGTAAATGATGTCACCATCAGAATTATTACATTCTTTTTAATGGGTCTGTATATTTCGTGTAAAAAAAACGAGGAGCAGTCGCCATGGAAACAGCCCAATATGCGTGTGATATAACACTCACAGGAAGTGGAATTTTTTTTAACAGTCTTTTATTACATGTGTGAATAATATGCTGACAAACAGCCAAAAATGAGAAATAAAATACCCAAATTAACATCCAGGAACAAAATCCCACATGTAAATTATAAATTAAATTATAAATATAAATATAATTTTAAATTCATTATAATTCATTTTGAACCTTATATTGGAGCAAAGAAGGGGTTATTTTTTTTATTTATATTTCAAATGGGGGTAAGAGATGTTTGGGTTCCTACTTTTTTAATTTTTAGATTTTTCTGACTGGAGATGCCTTTGAGGTCTTTAAATGAGGTGAAATGGAATATTATTTATTATTATTATTATTATTATTTATTTTTGTAAACTATATATTTTTTTTATATTTTTTTTGAAGAAACACTGTTTCTCCCTCTTTTTCAGATTGATCCCTATTGCTGCCGATCACAGAGTTCACATACATTTTGGTTTGAGGGTCTTACATAGGATTTAAAATGTTATATAATTATAATTGTAATATATAAATATAATTTTTATCTAAGTAACCCTTCGTGTTCCGTTGTTTCTGTAGCCGGATAATTTCTAACTCCGATTCCATGCCCCCCCTGCCAAAGAAAGAAAAAAGCCCCCAAGGCTGCAGCTTCTGACTTGGTCCATTTATTGTCATATGTTCTGTATCACAGCAGAACACGCTTCACGTGTGACGATTAGCATGTGCTTCCCGTTTCATTAGAATAGACCTGTTATGTCCACCCGCCCTGGTCTGTCGCATGACACGGGCACCAGGCTAGTCGATTAGGCTATTAGGTCTATATCATTCTCACCAGAGGGGGGCGCCAGGTGCAATGCCATGCAAGCAGGATAAAGGGGACGCTTAGCGAAGGGCGCCCGATGGCGTTCCGGGTACCAGATTTAAAGCTAACATCCGCCCCGTCTTCTTCTTTGGGGTAGAGTTACTCTCCGCAGGTACCTTTTTTTTAAGTTTAAATGTTTGGATTATGAGCGATATGTTACGGCGAGACTATTACCATATATGGTCATCTCTAGATAATAAAATAATTACCGTATATATCATATTCTGATTATCATATGATGTAGCATTCCGGAATACTACCGGTAATTCTCTCACGTTATTAAAAACACATGTTCCTTGCGTGATTATGGAGAATTTTGATGTATCTGGGGTAAATGGAGGCCCCCATCTTCCATGGGGCAAGAGGGGCAGCTGCCCCAGGCTCCATAAGGTGGGGGGGCGAACTTCAGCCTCCCAGTTCTTAAAGTGGGGTTTGTAGACCCCCTAATGGTCTCCACGACCTTTCAATGAGGTTCTGAGGATGATATGAGGAGGGTGACTTTATGTGCGGCGCTCGGAATCCAGAATTGTTCTAGAACTGTTCTAGATCCACAAGCGACTTGGTCGATACACGTCGAAGGAACTTTAGGTGGGTTCTAGGGACGGGCACTGAGAGAACCCAGAAAAGTAGCAATCTATCAGACATCCGCAGCCCCGGGAGGAAGAGGCTCCAGGACTCCAGCAGACACACAGAGCGGGCCGGGAGCTGTCCTGGGCTGACATGTAGAGGAATGTGGCAGATTCTCAGCGCAGGGAGAAGAAGAAAGGAGAGGAAGAAAGGAGACGAGTCTGAGAAACGAGGAGGGGCAGAGGCTGCAAGACAGAAAGGAGGAGCGGGGAGGAAAAGGAACTCAATGAAAAGAGGAGACTCTGTGCTCACAAGTGGCAGAGACAGCCAGGGGAGCTCCGAGTGTCCGAGTGACTGGGAGCCCTGCGAGTGCACAGTATAGAGAGACTGCTCTGGAGAGAGTGCAGAGCATCACCTGCCTGAAACTGAGTGCAGAGCATCACCAGAGAGTGCAGAGCATCGCCTGTCTGAAACTGAGTGCAGAGCATCGCCTGTCTGAAACTAAGAGCAGAGCATCACCTGCCTGAAATTGAGTGCAGAGCATCACCTGAGAGAGAGCGCAGAGCATTACCTTTCTGAAGCCAAGTGCAGAGCATCGCCTAGGAGAGAGTGCAGAGCATTGCCGGTCTGAAACTGAGTGCAGGGCATTACCTGTCTGAAAGTGCAGAGTATCACCTGTCTGAATCTGAGTGCAGAGCGTTACCTGGCTGACAGTGCAGAGCATCAGCTCTCTTTAGCTGAGTGCAGACACTAACTTTTGACTTACTGCGAGTTGTGAGTGCGGAGCATCGGCTGTGCTCGCTGCAGAGCATCTCTCGGGGCTTTGGGAATGCTCTGTATAACATCGGCTGTCACCGAGAGAATGGCATCACCTGGAACATTCACCGCAGAGCATTGCTGAGTGTGCAGAGCATTACCTGGGACTCAGCACAAGACCCCCGTCCCGTCCGCAGCCACTTTTCAGCGACTGAAGGTAAGAGACGGGAGGTAAATCCAGCAGGGTCTCTGCCCCCCCGCGTTCAGACCGGCGTCTCGGGGGTTACACGATGTCACAGAACAAACACAAAACACAGAGCGTTATTTGTAACAATCTATTGTCTGTTTCCTTTGTTTTATAAACTCATCTTAATGTTTATCCGTAAACCGCCGAGGTTAAAGGGACGGAACCCAAAACACCATCTATAGAACCCCCCCACCTCCCAGAATCTAGAACGTTAAGTTAGAGTGTATGATAGCAATCTGATCGCAGAGGTCACATGAGTCTCCGGGGCCAATGGGCAGTTGCACTGCGGCACGTATAGGTGAAATAGCTGATGTTTGTGGCAAAAGGTGGCATGGCTGGCATATCTCATCGGTTTCCTTTCTCCCCTCCCCCGCCCCGACCGTTACAAAGGCTGCCATAACCAGTCAATAACAATCAGCGACGTAACAATAGAGAGATAAATGAAGGAAACATTTAATAAAATATACTCTGTTTCCCACCCATTTGTATGGACAGGAGGATTGTATATAAGAAAAGGCAGCCCCCTCTGTACATTGTAAAGCCTGCACGTTAAGCCGCGATCAGGAGGAGCACAAGGAGCACTGCTGTGATCAGGAAACATGCTGATAAAATATATTGTTTATACAATGTAAACTTATTTTTTATTTTAAGAGTTTAATACGCCTTTAGGTGAAACCTGGTTAGAAGTAAATAATGTGCTGCTGAAGAACACTGATTTTCTGTGCTGCAGATCACTTTTTGCCCCCAGCACATTCTTGCGGAACATGTAATAACACTTTTACATACGCCAGCTCCCTCCATGTTATAAGTAAATGGCGTGGTGAACGCTAAGAATGTTAATTGCCTCTTTTGTAATCAATACCTGCCAAGCGTCTCAGGGCCAGTCCCTCTTTCCTCCGCTGATGCCCCTCTTTTCTAGGAGGTCAGAATGTTTGCTGGGTATGAGGGGATCGCAGGGTTCTACAGCCCTAAAAGCCCCAATAATGTGTATAGAAACAGCATACAATGTGTCCACTTGGAATGTTGGGGCTATATAAGAAGAAGCTGCAGCTTCTCTCCTGACTGGCTGCTTGAAGAGATCCCTGTATGCAGAGCTCAGCCAAAAGAATCCCCTGGGGCAGGCAGAGGAGGACATGAGTATGGGGGGGCTCTGCAGAATCTCCCCCACACATCTGTGAAAGCGACATCTCAGCTATCATACGTATTAAAGTGTTATCGATGGCTGGAGGGTCCCTTTAATTAATAAATCCCATTACTCGGCCCCCACTGGACTCGTGTAAACCGATCAAAAAACGTTTCCGACAAATGTTTGATCCATTCGTTTTCAGACAACAAATTTTCTTTCCTGCCTCTCGGTTCAAACAAAATTCAGAGGGGTTTTTTTCTATTCTATTTTTCTATTCGGTCACACTCTCTTACACTCTTATTCACTCACACACACTCTCTCTCACACTCTTATTCACTCTCTGACAGTGTTATTCACGCTCACATACTATCTCTCACACTCTTACTCATTTTCTCACACTCTCATTCATTCCCTCTCACGCTCCACTTTTGTGTCCCTGTCTCCTTTTCTGCTTCTCCCTGGTACCGGCTCTGTTAACCAGGATAGCTCTTCCACAAAAGGGTGGAGCCTCTGCACACACCCTCTCTCCTGATTGGAGGCCAGAATAATGCAGACAGATCCACAGAGAGAGAGAGAGAGAAAAGTTTCTGCACCTTTCCATTCCCCACAAATCTGTTACCTCTAATCAGTGGGGGGGGGGGATGGCCGCAGACGCGGTGCCCTTTTGCGTAAGCGCTCCTGGAGGCCTGGTTAATGGAGCTGATACCGAGGAGAAGCTTAAGGAGACATTGAGAGATAGAGAGAGAGTGTGAGTGAATGAGAGTGTGAGAGAATGTGCAAGAGTATCAGAGAGCGTGAGAGAGAGTGAATGAGAGTGTGAGAGAATGTGAGTATGAGAGAGCATGAGTAAGGGTGAGTGAGTGTGAAAAAGCTACGCAAATTCTGAGCTTTCTTCTTCTTTTCCGTTGGTTTCATTGGGGGTCCACACTTTTCCCTTGAGGGTCATGTGACATAGCATTACTATGCTCCGAGATGCATTAAATTTGACAAGAAAGGCCATTATTCATAACCTGCGTTAGTAGAACACGAGTGACTGGCATAGCAGAACAAATTATTCACACAGGCGGCATTGTTCTCTGCCATTCCCAGAGGTGTCACATTAAGGAGATGGCGTAATCCGGCAATTATCGATGTCTAACATGTTAAAGGGATGTCACTGCATCTATACCATCATTGTTTAATTATTTGGAAGGGTAATTCATGCATTCGGGGCATGTAATACGCTTAATATCCACAAACTGGACCCAAAGGCACTGGATGAAGTATAATGAAGCCAGAGACGAGAAATGTCCTTCCAGCTCCGTTGCTCCACCGCGCGTTGACCATCATTGATGGAAGTTTGGTATTGACTTTCGAACCAATGGACCACATTTCTAAGAACCACTAAGTCCAGATTTGGGACATTCCTCTGGTTTCCATGGGAACTGGTCAACGATAGTTCACCAGAATTACACTCCATACAACCCATATATGTTCTGTTTCCTTGAGATATATCCACGAGAAACAGAGATCACGCGATCCTGAGTTACTGAAGAGGGCATGCGAACTCAAGCCCGGTGTATGGCAAGATCTGCTAGGGGTTAAATGTCTTCAAATTGTCACTTAAAAGTGAAAAAAAAGGAAAAAAATAAATCACTTGACACAGAAGAGGCTTCCCCCCGGGGACTTTATGTACAAAGACGCTCTCTTCAAGAGTTACATTAATCCAAATTCTCACTCATTATTATTTTACCCAAAGATGGTCGCAGTAGGATAAGGTGACGGGAGGAATAGTAATTCATGTTATTGATTAATATAGCGCCATCATATTCCACAGCGTCGTACAAAAGGCAAACAGGATGATGTGGCGCATCTCATAACAATTCAGACTTTCCGAAACAAAAAGGTGTGGAGGGTCCTGCCCCAAGGAGCTTACAATCTTTTATTAAATATACGTATTTTAAGCAGTAAACAGCATCATCCGTGTTTATTTAATGTATAAAATGGTAAAATATAGGATTTGCCCCAAAAATGTGATCTGCTTTAAAGTTTTACAAAATGTGGAAACCAGCAGAGGGAGACATTTTACCTACAGAACAGAGTGGAGTGAAATAAACTGGAGGTTTTTTTCGGGGGGGAAAAGTATTTTTTATTGTTTTAAGAGTTGGCGCGATCTTAAGTAATCATATTTTGATAAATCAATGACTTCAAGTTATTTAAAAATTGCAGAAAATTCCCCAACAATGGGGAGAAATATAGAATTTTCCTGCAGATCGGCCCCATTCGGCCCCCGTCTAGTCGCCCGTTTCTCCTGCTGTGAAGACTCAAACCTTAATCAGTCGTTGTCTCGTCTTAGATTCAGGAGCCGTATGTCTATCCCACGCATGTTTAAATCCCCTCGCTGTATTACCCTCTACCACCTCTGCTGGTAGGCTGTTCTACTTATCTACCACCCTCCTAGTAAAGGAAGCATTTTAACCCATTACATTCCACAGTTAGTAGATCTCCTGCAAGTATTTTGTATAACTATTAACACACTTTATCTCGCTTCGCAGGTCTCGCCCCCCGGCCATATAGCCCCCAACGTCATGGCGTCTCCGACCCCCATGGAACGGCTCCTGGAAAACCTTCACAGCGTCTTACAGGCGCTAAACAAGACCTTGAACGGACAACCCTGCCAGTCCGACGCGCAACTCAACAAGACCAGCACCAGGCTCGCCGAGAAGGACGACAACGCCTACATATTCATCCTGTTTGTCATGTTCCTGTTCGCCGTGACTGTCGGAAGCTTGATACTCGGCTATACGAGGTCCAAGAAAGTGGATAAAAGGAGCGACCCCTATCACGTTTACATAAAGAACAACCGGGTATCTGTCATCTGAGACACAGCGCCGGGCAGAGACGTTTGTGAACTGTTGGCCAACGATGGTCTTAGTCTTCATAGTCCATACAGACGAGTTATCAGGTTTTTTTTTTTACTTTCCCTGGTTATTCAGAACTTCTATGTAAAATGTCACGCTGGTAAGAATTTCCATTGGTCGCTATGGTGATTGCATCACTTTTACAGCTTTGCACTTTGATAAGAAAAAAACCCCCAAACGAAGTGCAGACATTTTGTAATCAGAGTCAATGCGGAGTTTGTTAAGTCAATAATTTTAGCCCCTTAAGGACAATGGGCGGTCCCTAAAGCCATTGAAAACAATGCATTTTGAGCCCGTACATGTACGGCCTTTGTCATTAAGATGTTAATATTAATTATCCATAATAAAGCAATATACCACGTGCTGGTATAGCACCCAATGGATCTCAGAACAGCGCGGATGTCTCAAATCGGTACGGATTTCATATTTGTGCTCCTCTTTCCTTCCTAATGCCCCCTTTTCCTCCCCTGATGCCCCTTTTCCTCCCCTGATGCCCCTCTCTCCTCCCCTGATGCCCCTCTTTTCTAGGTGCTCAGAATGTTTGCTGGGTATGAGGGGATCGCAGGGTTCTACGGCCCTAAAAACCCCGATAATGTGTATAGAAACAGATTTATAAAGTTACATTTTGTATATAGCACTTATATATTCTTTGAAATGTTGAGCCCGTCTTTGGCATCTTCGGATGTTAGAAGCAGTCCCTGTGTATATGGGATTTTATTGCGGAGCGAATAAACGTATGATGATACGATGACATCACCCTGTCCATGTCTGGTAACAGAATACAAGAGGGGGCATTCGGGGCAGCCGAGGAGCCATATGAATGAACGCTGAGAATTCGGCACTCATAGAGGAAATAATAACTAGAAACGAAATCTGAACTTAAGACGATGGAAAACGGGCCGTAAAATAAACATCTTTGTACTTTAAGGAACCATTTTTATTCTTAGGCCCGCCAACGAATTCTCGAGAAGAGCCTGAAACTCACGCTAACCCCGTCCCTGCGCGGCTTCGTCAGCAATTATTAGTTATGTAATTATAAAATTAGTTATTTTTAAAGTCTGCAAACTCTCAGTAAATACAACATACGCAAAATAGGGGAGCGCACAACCTAAAAAAGCATAAAAGGCATATAACATTCAGATTCCCGGGTTGCTGACACGTGTCCAGAGAAGGCTTTATTATTATTTATCGTTTTATATAGCGCCGTCATATTCCGCAGCGCTGTACAACGGGTAAACGCGACAGAACAAGTAGTCTGTAACATGATTTGACTTGCAGAAGTAACAGGTGAGGAGGGCCCGGCTCAAAGAGCTTACAATCTAGAGGGAGTTAGGGTGCATTATAAGAGGTAAAAGACAGAAAGCAGGGGGGGAGGCGGATAGGCCAGGGGGGGGGCAATCCAGAGGATGGGGGCAGCCATTGAGAAGTCTTGTAAGCGCACATGAGAGCTAGAAATCAGAGGAGAGGACATGGGTTGAAAAAACATTCAATGAACGGGAAAGAACATTAATATCAGCCAATAACAGAAGTCATTATTCAACAAAATTAATACATTTCAGAGAGTCCCGAAACTAAGGACGTATCTGAGAAACCACTAGGACTTCTAATGAGAGGCTGACTAGGCCCGGGGCGGCAGGCGGAGATTGAGGAGATCAACCAGCCCATTGGGCAGTGCCGTTACAGGGAATGTGATCGCCCAATAGGAGAGACCAGCATAGCTGGGTGAAGCACCGCTTCTCCATGTCACTACACCTCGAGTTGAGGGAGCGACGTTGCCGCACGCCCCATATTCCCCCCTCACTTCTCCTCCAATAACAGCGTGTGTGCCGTGATGTCAGCGGGACCTCACACGGATCGCCACAGGACCACCCACAACGTCAGCGGGACCGTTCAGTGACCTCAGAGGGACCGCCCACCAACGTCAGCTGGAAACATCAGTGTGACCTCCTACCCGCATCCCGCAAGGGGGGCTCTTGGTTGCCAGAAGGCACCAAGGTATGGCTACCCGGACAGCCAAAGTCCCTGTAAGGTCAATACTCAATATGCCGGTTAAAAGGGAGGCCACTGATCTGTGCCCTCCATAGTTCCGTGCCGCAGGATCCTCGTTGGTTCGGAGGGGGCCACAGGCGGTGCTGCCCTGTGTCAGGCCCAGGGTCGCGCCAAAATAAATAAAAACGCCACTGACTGCAGCATATTCTTTAAGAAAACAGAAAAAGACTTAATTCCAACAGAGGATGGTCAGTATCCCATGGGGACCACACCGAGAATGAATCTATAATTGACCAAATAAACAAATTCAAACAAATCTACAGACATTCCGCGTAAAGGGGGTTCGATGTTAGAAAATCACAAGAAAAAAAAACAGCTCTTTGGGGAACACAAATAATTGGGGATACATGCAGAAAAAAAAAAAGACAGAAATAAATGTCACCAGTGGTCACGCGTCGTCCTCCAACGACCTTCTGGTTTCATCCCGTTCCAGTTGGGACAGGTTCTGTCAAAAAAAATTTTTATAAGTTATTATAATTCATTTAAAGGGGCAGCACATGTACAAAATAGTTCAAAAGACATATAAAACAGTAAAAAATAAAAATATACAGAAAGAAGATCATGCGCTTCCCTTTTTGTATATATATATTTTTTTCTTGCAAACCTTAGTGGCGAGCCCCCCCCCCTCCTGCCACACAGGAAGCTCATTAATGGTGTCCGGAGAGGGCTTTAAAGTGCTTGAGAGTCTCTTTTGGGTTAAAGGGTAGTGCTGCCCCACGGATTTGGCTCCTTCGTAAGCAATGGCGGGTGAAGCGATGTATGACCGTATAGCGTGACGGAATCCCCAATATTTATGCCGCAGATCGGCGTTTTCTGAAGGGTATCCGCTTCTTTTGCGTTCTTACTGTTTTAACGGGGTCTTCAAACGTTTGGGGAAATTTACATGGGAAAAGCTGTTCCAAATTTAACCCTCGGATGACCCACGGATGTAGTGTCCATCCACATCCATGTGAATGCGAAGCTAAGCGATGGTTGGGGTAACGCAATTAATTGTTGTTCATAAAGAAAGGTCGGATTGCCGTGTGAATGTTTGCTTTGCTGTGATGTTTATTTAATCGAAGGGATTCCAGATTCAATCGACGTTTAATAAGGAAGCAGGAAATTGAATTCTATTAACTGTCAGCTCCAGAAATTAATTCGAAGTACAGAGTATTCTTATTTAATAAACCGCAGCGGCTGCCCACGGCGGGATGAGGGTTATGTTATTCTGCTAGTGCTCTTTACACCGGCCCTTTCAGATAGCATAAGGGTGTGTTGTTGTAGGGCAAGCCGGGGCAAGTATCTATTCTAGGGGCAATAACAACGGTGTGTTTTCTGGGCACTTGACAACGTTTGGTGTTGCGCAACCCCTGTTGTTTCCAGTTTTAGGACAATAGATCAGCTTGCGATACGACAGCTCCAGATAAACCATTCTCGGTACTATTGAGCTAATGGTTATAATGGTGGGGAGCGTTTAGAGTATAGTGTAGGCTGGTTTATGGCAGGTTACGGAGTGTTGGGGGGCAGTTCTGGAGACCCCCATCTCCAGAGTGATATTGAGATTCGGGAGAGAGTTCAGAGGAGGATTAATAAAATGGTGAATGGTTTGCAGGATACAAAATATCAAGAAAGACTAACAGATCTTAATAGGTCCGACTTGGATGAGAGAAGATAGAGAGAGGATGGGAGAGAAGAGACGGGGAGAGGATGGGAGAGAAGAGAAGGGGATGAGAGAAGAGACAGGGAGTGGATGGGAGAGAAGTGAGAGGGGGGATGGGAGAAAAGTGAGATAAGGGATGGGAGGGAAGAGAAGAGAGGGAGTGGATGGGAGTGAGGAGAGAGAGAGGATGGGAGAGAAGAGACGGGGAGAGGATGGGAGAGAAGAGACAGGGAGAGAAGTAAGAGAGGGGACAGGAGAGAAAAGATGGGGAGAAAAGAGAGGGCGTGGATGGGAGAGAAGAAATTAAGAAATGAGGAGAGAAGAGAGGGAGAAGATGGGAGAGAAGAGAGAGAGGGGGGGAGAGAAGAGAGATAGGGGATAGGAGGGAAGAGACGGGGAGAAGATGGGAGAGAAGAGAGGGACAGGGGATGGGAGAAACATTTAAATACATAAAGGGATCTAACAGGAGGGAAGTTTATTTTAAGGAGGAGAAAAGTAACAACAAGAGACCGGAATCTAACACTAGAGGGTCAGAGGCTGAGATGGAATGGAAGGAGGTAGATAAGTGGAACAGCCTCCCAGCAGAAGTGGTAGAGGCTAATAGAGCAAGGGAATTTAAACGTGCATGGGATAGGCCACCCTCTCAGTAAAGTTAAGCTTCGTTACATTGCACCTAAGCGTCTGACCCGCTAGTTTTAGATTATGCCAAGCAGTAAAATCGCAGACACAGCGCTGCTTATCACAATGTAAGGTTTGCTAGAAAACTCTACAGTGGATTTAAGTGGATAGAAGAATATTAGGTGATGCAGACGGGCTGGCAGCGGAATATATGGATGTTTATATCACACCAAGGGGACAAATTGCCCATAAATAGGTTTTGCGAGCGGTTTGTATTTGTTGAGTAATGACTTGTTATCGTTTTAATAGAGGCCGCTCGGATCTCGGCCAGTAAATGTAGTGGGAGCCGCCGGGCCGCATCGCACAGGTCTGCTTCACAAAAACAGAACAAAAAAAAAAAAGATTGTTTATAGGAAATTATCGTAATGAATTTGGCCCAACAGGAGCCGTTCCCAGGAGATGCGCACAATAATAACACACAGCGGGGACCTCCGTCTGACGGCCGGGTGATTTAACTCCTCTTCGCTTGGTAACGAGTCAAACGCGGCGGCTACAAACACGGCTTGGAACATCGCAGGCGGTGGGTGCAGCAGGGGCAACGCTAGAGGGGCTACTAAAGCCCCGAAAGTCACCTTCATTGCCCCCAATGGAGACTCTGGGGCTAAAGCGTACTCTCTAGCCCCAGGGGCTCCACTCGTGGGCTTTGGGCCGTTTGCAGAGATCGTAGATCTCCATCTAGCCCTTCCCAGCCCAATGGGAGCACAAGGTCTGTCTCTGTACATAGACAGCGCCACCATATGATGTCGCCGGTGGCGTACGCGGGGGGGTGGTCCCCTAAACAGCTTATCTGTGCCACCTCTACCCCCTTAAACAGCCTGCTTGTGCCACCTCAACCCCCTTAATAGCCATTTCTGCCCCCAAATCAGCATGCCGGTGCCATTTCTGCCCCTAAACAGCCTGCCTGTGCCACCTTTGCCCCCTAACCAGCCTGCCAGTGCCATTTTCTTAGTTTCACCGGCTGCCTCTGCATTTTGATAATCCCTAACCTGAGGAGAAGTTTAGTTTGTTTAGGTAATAGGCGGGAGGTGCTGTTTATGAACCTTCCTTCCATTGCGGTTTCAAACTAATATTAGTTTTGTGCATGAATCATTGGAGAGAGGATGCCAGCGTGTAATTATAAAGAAAGCCCGGAGCATTAATTAGATTTAACGCTTGACATTTAAAGTCGTTAAGCACTCGTGATCCAGTAAAAGTATCTATTACAAGAAACTGAATCGGCTCAATTAGACATTAATCCGACAAACAATAACCTTTAAACGGGGGAGAAAAAATTAAAATACAACAAAAAAAGAATGAAGATGATGTCGATGACCTTGGAGAATCTCCCAGTAACACAATCTCAAGAAGAAAAGCCAAAAAAAAACATAAAGGGCCACAAGGGCCAAACAATGGCTTGGTAAAAAAGTCTGTCACAGGGATAAAAGGTTTCAAAGGAGCCAAAATTAGCAAAATAACTACGTATCGCACAGCGTAATAAGTCATATAACGGCAGATCTCAAAAGGAGTTGGTGGAAGATATCCCCCGGGAACAAGAAAAAAAGATAATTCCGTTAAATTATTAAAACCTTAAACTTTAAACTAACTTACCATTCAGTCTGGGAAGAGGGTGAGGCTCCACCATTTTGCAGAAGCACTCCGGGAAGCCTGGTTAGCTGATACCGAAGAGAAGCGGACGATGAAAGAAGACAGGAGAAAGAAGACAGAAGAACAAGAAGAGGCAAGTGAAGAAGCGGAGCTGCAGAAGGCGGAGGAGGTAGGGAGTCATTGTGAGAGTGTGAGAGAACGTGAGTGAGTGTGAGTGATAACAGATTTCATTTACGAAAGGAAAAACCCTCTGAATATCATCCGGACTGAAGGGGCAGGACATGGAAATTGTCTGAAAACAAATCTGATTCACTGTTCAATTCTAGTACCCCAAAATATTTATTATGTCAACAGCCAGACTTCATTGGCAAACCCACATAACTGACTCGATCTCCAACTCAAATGACCCATTTGACTCATTGCATAATCAACTCGACGGCAGTTGGCTTTTTACTCAACAGATGCTGACAGCAACACAATGGTAGTTCAATTGAACAAGCAAGTCAATGGAATTCAATGACAATTTAATTCAACTGGACGGTCGATAGACTCGCCAGGTCCAACTCTTTTATTCGAATAGACAAGTTGCCATTTGAGTTAGCTTAATTGAACACTCTTGTGTGAAGGCTGAGTTATTGTCTAATTAGCTGACATATTGACATTAAACCAGTGCTGTATTATGTATTGTGAACGGACAAATGAATGCGGTAACCACAACGGGGCTCCCCCTTTGTCGATTGTCCACGGAGATTGGCACACAATGTTTTATTTTGCCACTGAAGCCACGCTGAATTAAGCCGCTTGGCTGCTCGTTCCTACCCTTACTCAAATATTGTTTATGCAACATTTCACCCCTGCTTTTCTGTAAATATATACTCAGAGTGGAACGACACATTAACCTTTTTTTTTTTTTTAAATTTAAAGTATATTTTTTTATTATTAAAATTAGTAATTTAGTTATACTGTATGTTTAGTTAAACTTTATTTTTAAATCACTGGTGTCATTTGTTAAAAAAAAAAAAAGGTTTAATCCTGTAATTTATATGCGGTTATTAATATCAGATAGGGGCTTTCAAGATCAAAGACAACATGGGTTTTCCTCAGGAAGATCTTGCCAAACAAATCTTATTGATTTTTTTGATTGGGTGACTAAAGTCATTGATCGCGGTGGTGCAGTAGACATTGCGTATCTGGATTTCAGTAAGGCCTTTGACTCTGTCCCACATAGAAGACTTATAAATAAACTGCAATCTCTGGGTTTAGATCCCAATGTTGTTGAATGGATTAAGGAGCGGCTGAGTGACAGACGACAGAGGGTTGTAGTGAATGGCGTATATTCAGAAGCAGGTCTTGTTACCCGTGGGATACCTCAGGGCTCTGTACTTGGACCCATTCTCTTTAATAGTTTTATTAGTGATATTGCAGATGGTCTTGATGGAAAGGGACGTTTATTTGCTGACGACACAAAAATTTACAACAGGGTTGATGTTCCTGGAGGAAGAAGCCAAAGGATTTGGGTAAACTGGAAAAATGGTCAGAGCTGTGGCAGTCGCCATTTAATGCGGATAAATGCAAAGTAATGCACCTGGGGCATAAAAAGCCAAGAGTATAGAATATTTGGTACTGCCCTAATCTCAACGTGCGAGGAAAGGGATTTAGGGGGAATTATTTCTGAGGATTGAAAGGTAGGTAGACAGGACCGCTGAGACCTCACTCGGAGTATTGTGTACAGCACTGGAGACCGGATCTCCAGAAGGATATAGAAATGTTGGAGGGCCGGACAGGTGATGACCAAGCAGCCCTGGCACTTTAAGGCCGTAAGTTGTCCATGCAGGGGTTCATACAGAGTTAACGGGGTAACAACACGCAGCAGCTTTAGCGCCAGGATTTTAAAGGTCCTTAAGAGCGACTCTATTGGTCGCCGACAGGGGGCTCCTCTTCCATGATGCAAGACGAGCCCCCTGACTGCGACCTATAGAGTTCCTCCTATGGACCTTTAACTCATGACACCAAATCCATTAGTCTTCCCAGGCCAAGTTCCCCCGAGGTGGAACCTTGCTGTGCGCTTTGCCAGGGGGATTAAAATCCCTGTTACTCCGAGGCCAAGTTGCTCAGAGCGGTTGTCATATTTGTTTATTCGGTTTGAACGCCGAAAACACCTCATTCGTGTTCGTTTTCATGTCTAATAAACACCACTTAAGTGCAGGCAGCCATAATCAGCAAAGGAGAGAGAGTGGCTACTCCTTTAATGTACCTGACTCACAATACAATGTGGTTAAACCGATTTTTCCACTTTAATTTCTTTTTGTCTCAATGCACCCCAACAATGGAAATCAGTCGCTGTGTGAAGGAACCTGGACTGCAACTCGAATGCTCTCGCTTAATCAAAGTGTAACAAGGAACATTGCTTGTTTGATGAGAGACGGAACAACACTCCAGAATAGAATGTTTGCAAACCGCCTGCCAAAAATTGAAATTGTTTGAAGATGTGAATTAGAAAGACAATTTCCCTAATTAAAGAATTGTCGTTCCCCTTAAAAACCGGTCGAGCGACATACCCCGTAAACAAGTCATTAGATGCAAAGTAGATGTTGCAATGAGCGTCCCCGTTCTCACGGATATTCTCGTGTCTCCGAGACAGCTGAAGGAGGGTGTTGACCGCACGTTAATATGAAAATATAATCGGCAAAGGGGTCCATTAGACAGCACTCAACGAAGACATTGGGATAGGAGGCCAGCTTAAGACTCCAGTTGGGCATAAGTGGTATTACGATATCAAGAAGAGTTCCAGCCGCCGCCGTGTGGGGTCTCCGTGATCTGCGGAGGCTGCTCCGGATAAGAACCCACAACAAATATCCATTATAAACCCACAAAGGATAAGGTGTTTGTTACTGAATGTGAATTTATGGTGTTGTGTTACAGATAGGCCTCCTAAATCCTCGTGCTTAGGAGCCTGGAAGCCGAGAGCTGTCCGGCCTGCACTGCCCAGCTGCTCATTTGTCAGTCAGATGCCCGGTGGGCCGCTGGCCGACAGAGCCACACGCTGGCTGACAGAGCCACATGCAGTGTGCCATTGTGCATATCCAAACTTCAGCTACACTTTCCTCGTCTGGCAGCTGCTGGCCTTAAAGTGCCAGGGCGTCGGAGCCAGTCCGGCCCTGATCAGAGTCCATGTTAAGGCTTGTAGGGGTCATTAATGTTTTTTGGGGTCCCTTTTGCTGCCTACCTCTAGAGATAATAGAAGGATACAATGGGATTATTAAGACCAAACAAAAAGCGTAAAGGTAGGAGATAAAAACATTATCTCTGTTCGCAGGGTAATATCATGGCTTTCAAATTAACGGTTTGGCTCACATTGCCCTGACACCCTCTGCTTGACTCCTTAATATCCTGTTCTCCCTTCCCGGGCAAGAGATCTGCTGTTCACGTCGGTAGATGGATGGGGAAAGCGACAAAACTAAAAAGAATGGGAAAAGTAAAGGCGGAGGAGATGAAGAAAATAGGAGAAGGGTAGTTAAATGGGGCAGGGGGAATATGAACTGCGGGGGTCTGAAAGAGTGAAAACAGGAAAAGAACATGAAACATAAAAAAGCCAACTTTTATAGAGCACAAATCTGGATGAAAAAAAGTTGCTTCCGGCAGATTTATTCAGATAGGGGTTAGCGCCCTCTGCTGGGCAGTAATGGTAATACATTTTATTCTAAATATATCAATCAAAGGATAAAAAGTTAGTATCAACTGATGAAATGTAATTATCAAGAGCACCCTATATAAAGCCTATGCAAAAATGTGTGTCTCACCAGAAAGCGAGATATTCCACATAGCCTTCCAGCCTTATCCGGTTGGGGAGGCTTCAATAAAACCCAGGAATATGGCAAAGAAATAAATAAAATATTTTATCGGATGATATAAAGTTATGTCAGGTTATAATCCAATAATGATCTCGTTATTTTATCTCTTTACATAATAAATATACCTTATGCAAGGGCTTCTTACAGGAGGCAGATATGCAATGGGGATGGTTCTTAATAGAGTAAAATTAATTTGATGACATGAAATGTTTTATAGTATATAATATACTCTTAAGCCCTCCGGACGGGGGCATGTATAGATAGAAGCATATGCCTCTGTATTCATTTTCTAATATAGTTTATTTACAAATTTGGCTGCCACTGAATTAATGACATTTAGTTACTAATATGTATGGATAAATAATTGACCTATACTGACCTCTACAGGGAATTGCAGGAACTGCCTCATTAATTAATAAATGAATATTAGGCCTTTTTTTTAGTTTCAGTGTGTTATTTAGGGCAACACTTGATCTGTGCCGAGCCTGTCCAAAAACGTCTATAAAGAGGGATGTACAAAATATCATTATTGTATAGAAAGGTACAGAAGATTCTCTTTGTTAACCCTTAGAGCACCAGCTATGTACAAGCATACATATCAGGCATATTGGGCTTAGAAAGCCAACTACGTCATCCATACATAGTTGCCTTTTGATAGCTTTACATAGTAATATTTAATTTAAAAAGTAGCTAAAAAAATTAGTAAGTGATAACAACAAACAAACGTTAAGAATTGGAATGTTAGAATTAACTAGCGTGTTAAAGGGACACAGTGGCCATCATATGTTATTGTAATGCTGTCGTTCTAAAGTTCCTCTTATTCTTTGTACAGTCCTGTTAATGAAAAGGTCACCAGAGAGCAGCTGTATTTGTAAAATGAGGTCATATCCCCTCTAAGACACTTTTTTTTTCTAGTATAAACAAATTCTAATTTTCGAGCCTTTACTCATAGCTAAGGTATTCAATTCCTAAATTCGTATTCTTGTTTTTCATTTTTTGCCTGTCTCTGCACTTGCGTCTACTACCGAGTTAACTCAACTGACCAAACTTAACTCCAGTGGCGTGCTAACACTCGCAAAGCAACTTACACAGTCACTAACCTCAGAGCTGTTAGCAAGAGCTTGAGAGTGCCTGCATTTTAAGAGTTACAGGCGAGGGTATGCGAGTTCATTGAGGATTTGCATGTGTTCAGCGGTAACATGCAAATTTAATACCTACCATCCCCACTACATTCAAATAAGGAAAATATATATATATATATTTTAATGGAACAGGGGTCCCCATTAACCCTTAGTGGGCCCTATTCAAATCTATGGAATGCATTCAAGTCAATGGAGATGTAATACAGGCTTCTAACACCATACTCACCAACATTTTCTTCCTGGATCCTGGCTCAAAGGTGGGTGAGGACTAAAGTGGGTGAGGCCACATGCTCTGCGCGACCATCAAGCATTGAGCTCTAGGCGGCCCAGCACAGACACTGGGTAGTTTGGAGCTCTTTTACAAGCGTTTAGGGTGTGTGAGACATACACAGGCTAAAACGCGATGCTGCCTCTACACAGTGTAATGCACCGTGCATAGGCGGGATTTTTATGCTGAGACACTCCTGAAAAAGGGACTTCCCTGGAAAATCGGGACTGTTGGCAGGTATGTAACACCAATGGGGTGCTGGTGCACATGAGAAGAACACTCATGTGCAGCCTGCAGCCAATTTAAAAGACAATTAGCCGAACTAATTTCCTTTTTTGTGTGATAGGGTTGAGGGGAGGTATAGTATGGGGTCCATGTATTCCATGGAGTAATTGTTTTAAAACAGCCTCCATCCACCTGAAACTCGCAGCTTGCATGTAAAACTTACAGAATAGATTACAGATATACCTTCTACAAAGTCAGCATATCCTTTGGTCTAAAAAAAATCCATTTTCCGCTAGTATCTGTAGTGCTTGAAGCCGTTAAAACATTCTCCATACTGCGCTTGTCTTTTTTTATGGACCCTCCGCTGGGAATTGACTAATTGCCCCTGTTTCGCACCGTTTAACACCTTGTTAGTCAACAATTAGCACCTGATAGTTGGTGTATACAGTGCTTAATGACTTGCATCAGAACACTATTCTAAGAAAGCAGTTTAATTAACACCACAGGGTAATTAGCCGCCAGTCCCTAATGCTGCGTGACATCAAGTAACCACAGTGTGGCCCTTAACATAAATGTCTTGTGACGCTCGTTTATTCTGGAGTTAAAAATGTTAATTCATTAGGGAACATCAGCTAAACACCTGGATCAAATTATGGAAGCTAACGATTGCAAATGATCCATAGAACAAGTATGCATTTTTAAGTAAAATTACAACCTTTTGAATTTTTGTAGCACTATGGTATTTAGTGGGGAAAAAAAAACAATAAAAATAAAATCAAAAACATATTTCTTTCCGGTTCCATTTAATTCATCAAGAATATATATTTTTACAATTAAATGTTTTATTTAACAAAAAGAATGCAGAGCAAATCTTCCTTTCTGGCGTTCAAAGTTATAAATTTGTTATGAACTTCTTCAAATGTAACTTTAAGGCCAATAAAATATTTTAAATTGTTTCTTGAATCTCACTGTAGGTAGCTGACCACTTTTTGTAGTATTTTTGGGTGACGAATCCACATACCTGGGAACTTTCTGGCTCAGGATGCCCGGAGCCCCCCCTTTACGGGATGTGGGTAGGAGGTCCCGCTGACGTCGATGGACGGTCCCGCTATTTTTAAAGTGGACGGTGAGTGAGTTGTGGCGCAACGCTGCTCCCGCGACCCAGAGTTTCCCCTTAGTGACCTGGAAGCGTTGCCGGGAGTCTAGGGGCAGAACGCGGAGAGTTCCCAGGCATGCTAATGTATCTGAGCCCAGAATTCTATTCATTATTGTTTTAACACATGATACTTTATTATGTTTAATGCATTTGTGGCCACCTTAGGAATGTCTAGCTCTTGTAAAGGTACCATCTTATTTTCTGGAAGCTAATGGTTGGATTGTGTAGTGGTATGACCCATCTAATTTATATTAGGCCGCTCCATTTAACTCAGATCTGTCATACAATCACTTGGCGTACCCAAATGATCCAGCAAAGACATTACAGATTACGTTACATTTATTTATAGCGCACCAGCAGATCTAGTAGGTCACCAACCAACGTTGCTCATGGTGGACATTTAGTGAGTAAGTAGGAGACAGTCTGATAGAACAGTCTATGGAATTTCAGAGAATAGTTGCGGTCCGGTTACAATTCAGGATATGGGGGACAAGGAAGGGAGAGGTTGTCCACCAACCATTAGAAAGGATCTGTGTTCTGCTTGGAGTCTTGAGTTTGACTTTGTGGAAGTTCCTACTTCAATAAAGAAGTTCTGGGAATCGAGTGTTTTGGAAAACCACCGTTATAGTTCAGTTCATGGTAATATTCAGGTTCAGGTTGGCTGTCAGTATCTCCTACGAGCCAGAAAAACATCATGAAGCTAAGAGCATCAGCGTTCCTGAAGTATATGTATGAGCCAGGTAGCCAGAAGGTCTTCAGATGAGCCTAAAGCCAGAAGAGTCTGCAAGCCAATTATTCTGTGGCTTCTGGTTTACGTAATTTACCCATGGAGTCTTTAGCTGAAGTCCATACCTTTTTTTTATTGGGCCAACTTAGAAAAAGGTGTGAAGTTACATAAACTTTCAGGACCTAAGAGGTCTCTTCTTCAGTTGGAAAGGAGTTTCATTCCATCTGAGGTTCTAAAAGCTGATGTATTTTTACGCTTTACACGTTTATGATTTATTCAGAAAACACATTTTTTCATGTTCAGGATTAGATGTTCGGAGCCCATTTCAAAGCTGGTTAGCTTACACCATGTCTCATTACTTTAAGGCGCAACTGTAATAAATGAAGTAATAATTCATATATTTCATACTTTAAGATGAATAAGCCGAGCAAAACGTGCTCTGTACAAACGTTCTATCTGATTCTATAATGTGCCAGACGTTTCCCTCCCTATGGGCATCTCGTTCATCCCTCCGGTTAACATCCTATTCTGTGTTTATTGTTTGCCAACTCATTATTTAGAGCTAATTAGCACTGAGTCGTTGCTCAACTAATTGAGTTAATGAACCAAAATATTGCCTTTGAGTTCACGTATACTGCGGATAATGAATCCCGGCGGAGAAGCGGAAATCTGGATCCCATAAGCTTTGCAGATGAAATGCTCGTTTGAATTGACTAAAGTGATCCCCCGGGGTAGACGTTCATTTGTCTTCTTAGAGATTTGAGAATCAGGTTAATTCCAAGAAAAGAAAACACTGATGCTGCTGTGAAAACCTGAGAAAAAGTGATAAAGAAACGGGTAAAATTCAGAATAACGCCTGGTCAGCCTACTCCCCAACCACTTCCCTTTCCCCACAGTCTAAAGACTGGGGCTAAACCGGTGGTGTGTTTAGGTTTTGTGCTGCCCTAGGCCTAAACTCAAATGCCCCCTAATCTTAATTTGCCCCACCCCATTCTGTCCAAGCCACACCTCTTGAACCGTAAACCCTTCCTCTTTTTGTCTCATTCCTCCTCTTTAGGCTCCACCTTTTCCTCTTTGAGCTTCACCTCATCCTCTCTGTATATTAAGCGTGGAACCGGAGTACCTACTTTGTTGTTTTGTGCACCATTTTAAATATTTTACTTATTATTTTAAGGTATAGTAATCTTTAATTAAAATAACGAAGAATTTAAATTCAACCATTTTCACCAAGAATGTGAATTAGCACATGAATTAGCATGATGTGTGTAACAGAAACTTCTTTTACTGTACATTCACACACTATTTGGGTCATACATACAGTGCCATCGTAGTGCCCAAAAAGCTTAACAGCACTATCTTTATCTCCAAACAGCTTAACAGTCCCAACTTTGTCCCCAAACCACTTAACAGTGCTAGCTTTCTCCCCCAAACAGCTTATCAGTGGCATCGTTGTGCCCAAATAGCTTGTCTCCGACATATCTGTCCCCTAACAGCTTATCAGTGCCATCTTTTTTCCCCAAACAGCTTAACAGTCCTAAAGTTGTGCCCAAAGAGCTTGTCTCTGACATCTTTGTGCCCACACAGATTAAAAGTGCTGTGATTGTCCCCAAACAGCTTAACAGTGCCATCTTTGTGCACAAACGGCTTATCAGTGTCATATTTGTGCCCAAACAGCTTGTCTCTGCCATCTTTGTCTCCAGTTTTCCAGTGACACCTTTGTCCCCAGACATCTTATCTCTGGCCTGTTTGTCCACAAACAGATTAACAGTAACACCTGTGTCCTCAAACATCTTAACAATGCCATCTTTGTGCCCAAACAACTTAACAGCACCATCTTTAGCTCAAAACAAATTAAAAGTCCCAACTCTGTCCCCAAGCCACTTAACAGTGCTAACTTTATCCCCCAAATAGCTTATCAGTGCCATATTTGAGCTCAAACAGCTTGTCTCTGACATGTTTCTCCACAAACATCTTAACAGTGCCATTTTTGTCCCCAACCAGCTTAAGCTTGTCTCTGACATCTTTATTCCCAATCATTTTTGCCTAACAGTGGCAAACATATATCTTTACCCATGGGGTTAAATCAAAGAGAATCTCCATATGTAACTCATGTCTGTGTGCACTGGGCAGGCTGAGTACTGCAAATCCCTGTACTACCTATCTGCCCAGTACATGTAGGGCTAAGGACATAATAGGGTGAGATAACTGGGGCTTGTTTGGTTTTTTATGGAAAACTGCTGTGTATCTCCTAGAATTTTTTGGCTTTACGTGAATTGGAAGGACACCAGTCAAGTAAGTATGAACATCATTTAAAATTATTAATGAATTCTATAACATCTAAACATAATTAAGCAACAGCACTCAAAGAAATATAGAAGTTGACAGAGGATAAGTACTGACGTAAAACCTCAAACCTTAATCAGTCCTTGATCTTGTCCTAGGTTCAAGATATGTCTACCCCACTACTGCTAGGAGGCTGTTCGACTTATTAACATAACTGGCCCTTGTAGCAGCTGATGGGGAAAAGTATCAACTTTTCCACCATTTCGAGTGAAGAGTGGCAGTATTCTATAGCTGGAACATGATGGGACATCACAGAGCTGATATATCTCATATTGCCGAATTATGGCGCCCAACAGGTCTACTAATCTCATTGCAGACAGTAAGTTAGATATATTATACACAAGACCCCTCCATAAAAAGAGTTTGCATTAAGAGGGTCTTCTCCAACGTCTTCTGCTAAATCATATTCTTCTCCGTCCGCAGGTTCCAAAAAGTAACAAAGAAATAACGAAACAAAAAAATGAATTGTGCACCCAACAGAAGTCTTGGTTTGTCATTGCGGTCATATGGGCGATTGGACTGACTCCAAATCTTGCCGATTTCATCATTATGGTTTCCACCGAAGATAAGAATTATCACACCCTTAGTTTCATGTGCAGCAAGTCCGTCTTTACCAAGACCCCGCAAAGAAAGCTTATAGGAGACGTCACTCACGTCTTGGCCTTCTCATCGGTGGCGCTAATAATTCCGTTTACCTATATCCAGATTACAAAAGTAGCCATGAAAATGGAGTCGGGGACATCCTCGGCTTCTAAAGCTGGTAAAACTGTGATGCTCCACGCTATACAGTCACTTTTATGCATATCTGCTTTCAGTTACAACGTCATCGAGATGTACTACAGAGAATACATCACGTTCATTGCCCAAGTCAACTTCTTCTTGTTCATGGGCTTGCCCCAGTTCCTCAGCCCTTTAATTTATGGCCTAAGAGATGAGGTTATCCACAATTACATAAGAAAGTTCCTTTGCTGTAGACCTTTAAAGATAGCCATCAGTGCATGAAGGTTCTAGAATGTAAAGGGTGTAAAAGTCACACATTTTAATATAAGTAGATCAATTTATTGCCTATAGTTTGTCATTGTAATTGTTTTGAAGATATTGTGTTTAAAAAGATGAGCTTGATTGCAGCCTATGGCAAAAACCAGCACTAAATCCCTCTTCCCCTTTAAATTGCTTCCTGAATCAATCAAAAAAAAAACTGTATAAATAAAACTGTAAAAATATTTTTTCTGTATGTTTTTAATTTTTCATTTTACTCGAGACCAAACGCAAACTTTTCAGATTTTGTGAAAAATATATGTTTTTTTCCCCATTTTGTGAGTGTGGGGTGTGTTAAGCTGTTCATCACAAGCTAAAACATTTGCTGAAACCGAGACACATTAATTAAACTGAAAAAAAAATAGAACAATCCCTTATGAAGTTTTGACCCAGAGTTTGCTGGGTGAAGCACCGCTTCTCCGGGTCAAGACCTGAATCCTCCGGGTAGCGGGAGTGGGGTCTTGACACGCCACGCTCCCTGCCCATTTTCCCTTGAATTAGGGGTGTTTCCAGCAGACATCAGCGGGACCGCCCACCGACATCAGCTGGACCGCCCAACGACGTCAGTGGGCAGTCCTTGCCTGCGTCCCGCAAGGAAAGGCTCCGCCTCCGGGTAGCCGGAGGCCAAAAGTTCCCAGGTATGGGGATTGGTGATTAAGATAAAGCAATATACCGTATTTCCTCGATTATAAGATGACCCCCCCCAAAATCTGAATATTACTATAGGAAAAAAAAGAAAAAGCCTGAATACAAGATGACCCTATAGGAAAAGTTTTACCAGTAAATGTTAATTTAACTTTTTTTTAAAAAACAAAAGCTATGATTGAGAAAAATATTTTTTTTTGTTTTTATTTCCTATTATTTTCAAATCTGCCCCCAGTTATGCACATCTGCCCCCAGGCTTGCCACTCTGCCCCAGAAATCCCTTTTACCACCTTGTTACAGGGTCACCGTACCCAAGGCTGGGTACCCCTGTTTGAGGGTTGAGGAATCACCAGTCAGTCCCTCATACGGAGCTCCTGCTATCCAAGGATCAGTCAGACCTCCATTCGTAATAAAACAAGAACTCTTTTATTTCAAACACGCAGAATTTATATATAACCTTAATTCAATCTGCACCGAACCCAACCCCCAATCCCATCACCCACATCCCATCACAAATCCCATCGGTATACAGGCAATGTATCAGGTGAGGGGATAAGGAATACAATGGTTTCCCCCACCTGTGTTACCCCCCCTGTAGTGCGGGCGCCGTCTGGGCAGACAGGGCTGTGCTGGCTGATTAAGAGCCCCAGCCTTCCTTTGAAGGCTGGAGCTGCAGCCACATTCAGTCTCTGGGGTCCGTTATAAAATAAAACACTTTATAAAATATTACCGGGTCGAGGTATCAGAAACTGGAAACAAAAGCACTCCATGACCCAGCTAAACTTCACACGAACATATGACCCAGCTAGCCTGGCCCTGTCACACCCCTATATGCCACTGTGCCCCATGATATGCCTTTTAACCCTCTAAATGCCACTGTGCCCCATGATATCCCAGATAATTTATAGAACTATTCCTTTAATACCCTGTCAATGGAAGATGCCTTTAAGAGATACGTCATAATATACGTCATAAGTCCATAAAGCTTAATCCTTTGGAAATTTGCAGCTAGAGTACGAAAAACAGCAGGCAGAGAGGTAGGAAAAAAAATTGCCTTCATTAACAAACCTGCACCTCTTCCCTGATCTGCTAGATATAATAAAGCTTCATGATGTTCCTTTAAAAAAAATCTTCTGAATAGATCCAAAGTTGGGGCGCAAGAAGGGAAAAAAATTAAAATAGTGTACTATAGTTAAGTAAAACAATGAATGTGTGGAGGTACCACGAAAGTAGAAATATCAAGCCCATCTGATGATTCTTTGGAAAAATCTCTATGCTGTGGACTAACCCAATTGTAAGTGCAATTCGACTTCCTATATATTCTATGCATTTTGTTAAATGATAAAAAAACATTAACATGTCTATTTCTTACTGTACAGCATGTTTCACACCTTTTGCACAGTACTGTATAACCCCACAGAAGGGAATCTGTAACTCAGTTAAACATCCCATATACCGCAAGGGGCAGAACCTCGCATTCCCTCTTCTGTAACACGCAAAATGTAAATGTGTCAACCCCTCAAAAAATGCCTATATCCATACCTGGGAACTCTCCCGGTTTGACCCGGAGATTGCCCGGTGAAGCACCGGTTGTTCGGATCAAGACCCGAATCCTCCGGGTGGCGGGAGCGGGGTATTGACACGCCCCCACTCCCCGCCCATTTTCCCTTTTAAAGTGGGTGTTTCCCGCTGCCATCAGCGGAACCGCCCCCGACGTCAGCGGAACCGCCCCCGACAATACGGGACCGCCTGCTGACGTCAGTGGGCAGTCCTGGCCGCATCTGACAGTCCCGCAAGGGAAGTCTCCAGGTAGCCGGAGCCCAGAAGTTCTCAGGTATGGCTGTATCCTACTGATGTTCCATAAGTCACTGATGTCTAATGGAAGATATTGATGTGCTTCACATGCCAGGTTGTCCTTGAAAAGTAATGTACAGGCTTTTAATCTGACCCCAGTAAAACCACCAGCTTCGATACTCTGTGCTGTTGTGTTTTTTGGGGTTTTTTTGGCAGCACAGAAGCGTATTGTTTGAAATAATAAAAATATCATTCAAAACACCGTGAAACCCCCAGAGTGCTCCTGCCTGTATCATCAGGGAAAAGCCATTAAGCAGAAACGTAACTCTGCCATTGCCAGCTGGGTACGGAAACGTTTTACAGGGCTGAGTGCAGACGGGCAGCCTGGGCCACACAGGGTTAAAAACGCGGATTCGTCTGAGAGTCAGGAGACGATAAATACCGTAGTTCGAGTCGGGATTATTCGACATCTAAAGACATCAGTGGTGGGCATTGAGTCCTGGAAGACTCCTCTGTGGTAAGTAGGGGTCATTTACAGGGGCAAATTCCTAAAGATGGGCAAATCGCATGTATTTCTTTCTAGACTTTGTTTTTCGCTTAGAGCTTAAGTATAACCCATAGTGATAAATCATTCATATATTTTACATTTTATAGATTTATTAGACCACTTGTGAGAAAGTTTTGCTTTATTGAGAGGGCGGTGGATACGTGAAACAGCCTCCCAGCAGAAGTGGTAGAGGGTAATACAGTGAGGGGATTAAACATGCATGGGATAGACATATCCATAAGACGAGGCCGACGACTGATTAAGGTTTGAGTCTTTACAGCAGGAGAAACGGGCAGATTAGGCAGGATCGGCCGGCACATTCTATTTTTCTATATTTCTAGAGTGCTTTAGAGGGAGTGAAAGGGTTACGGAGAGCGGTGAGGATTCTGTTAAATGGGAAAAAAAACCATCCTTTTGAAGCAGCAGAGAAAGTTAACTGCAGGTCACAGGATACCTTATGTATTTGAACACCTCATTCCCTCTAGATTGTAAGCCTGCGAGCCAAGGCCTCTTTACCTAATCAGATCATCTTAGTCTGTCGGCTCTAAATTAGTCAGACCTTCAGAATGTATGGACTGTAAGACGTGCTGCGAGGATTGTTGGTGCTATACAAATAAAATATAATAAAAAAGATAATAAAATTAATAATAATTGTATTGCATAATAATTAGCGCCCCCCCTCTTTCTATATATACATATGTATATATATATATGTATATATGTATATATATATACCTCCTTGTCTGCGTGGTAATCGACGGTCATGCTGGGTACGGTTTATAGATAATGTCCGATGGTACCGGTTGCTGCGGTTTGATTAGACCCTGTCCTGCTCACACCTCTGCTGATCGGTCGCCGACCGGTGACCGCACACGCACCGAGTCCCTCCACATGTTGCAGTTCATGTGTGATATTGTGATTAATGTAAAGCGCGGTCCGTGGTCATTTTAACGACATTAACGCATTAACGCATTTTTCATAGTTCTTAAATAGTTTAAGTGCCGTGGTTGAGACTTCTGCCCTCGGGATAACTTCCTGAAACTCAGAAAGACTTAAGATAAATTATATTTTTAATACTATGAACAGTATTCGCTATAGATTATTATAAAAATCCTCTCCGGCCAATTTATTTTATTGACTAGTACCTTTAAGAACACATCAGTGACATTTACAGAGATAAATGTTTATATGGCACATAGAATCTGCCGGCAGGTCGGCCCAATCCGGCCCCCGTCTAGTCTGTCCGTTTCTCCTGCTGTAAAGACTCAAACCTTAATCAGTCGTTGGTCTCGTCAGGAGCCGTATGCCTATCCCATGCATGTTTAAATACCCTAATTTTCTTACCCTCTACCACTTCTGCTGGGAGGTTATTCCCCTATCTACCACCCTCTCTGCATTACATTCCATCTAAGCCTTTGACCCTCTTATTTTTTTTTATTATGACCTCGTCGTATTAATGTCATAGGGGAGGCAGGGGGGCAATTGCTCCTTGATTGCTCAGATTTCAAGACTGGGCCGATATTTGAAGCAAATTGTGCATTTTAACTGCCCTTCACTTATAGCCAATGGGGTGTCTTTGGGTTATATTTACACCTTAACTGTATCCTTTCTGTGTTACCTTACTGTCTTTCTACAAGGTCCTTCATCAGACCTGTTCTGTCCAGCATGTTATTAGCGAATAATAAGTAATAATATATATTTTTTTATTACAGACAGACAGCTATATCATTACCAACTGCTGTCCAGTAATGGTGAATTTAACTAATTTCCAAAACAACGTCACGAGCCCGGCTTCTAACCTAAACACCCTGAATATGAAACTAGTCTGGATAACCATTTTGACCCCGACTCTGATTTGCTACCTCTGCTTCTTTTACGTTATCATCATCATCCTGAAAGTCTTCTTCACCACCCCCCATGTCCAGGAGAACGGCCGCTACGTCCTCTTTGCCCACATGCTTATCAACGATTCGATGTACCTGACGCTGGCCATGGTCCTGTTGGTCTCCTCTCTGTACGACGTCTTCTTCCCTATTTCCATTTGCTATTTGCTAGTGACGGCGTCTTCGGTATCTTTCAAGGTGACGCCGTATAACTTAGCGGTCATGTCTCTGGAACGCTACGTCGCCATCTGCTTCCCGCTACGGCACGCGGAGTTCTGCACCCGGCGGAAATCGGGTATCGCCATTATGGTCATCTGGACCGTGGGGCTGATCCCTCACATCGCCGATATCATTATTCTGGCCTCTGTGGTGAAGAGCGGCTATTTCTCGCATTACGTGCTGTGCAGCCGGGCATCGTTTCTCAATACCCCAGCGCAGAGCTTTCTAAGGTCCTTCGGTCACGCCATGACCTTTTCCGTGGTGGGACTGGTAATCGTGCTCACCTATGTGAGGATCATGGTGGTCGCGTTGAAGATCGACTCAAGGAAAGGCTCCGCCTCCAAGGCCGGTAAAACCGTCATGCTTCACGCCGTCCAGCTCCTGCTGTGCATGACGGCGTTTGCTTACCCCATCACGGAGATGTACCTCCTACAGTACACTTTATTGATACCGGTGATCAACTTCTGTCTCTTCATGTTTCTGCCGCGGTTTCTGAGCCCCCTGATATACGGGATAAGAGATAATGTATTCCGCGAGTATATAAGGAGATATTTTTTCTGTATACCTGTAAGGATAAATTCTACCCCGCCTACAGACTGATTAATAAAAGCAACTTTGTAACGCGGATATGATTGTTTCTTTTCACGAAAGATTCTATTTACCGGTACTTTTTTTAAGTCTGCAGTTCATCGAAGTCAGTCCAAAAAATATTATGCGCATGCCCTCATGACAATCAACAGGGGGCAACAAATAAAGCTAATCCCAACAGCAGAAACACATTTTAAAGACTCGATAGGTAAGACCTCCAACACACCTGCGCAGGTTTATCCAAAAATAAAAAAAAAATAAATTTAAATATATAGGGCACCCCTATGAATTCATATGAGAGAAATATATTTGAAGTATATTCCAAATGATAATTTACATTTTTTTAGGACACATAGGCCAAGTTCCTTTAGTTATTCATCACAATGGGTAAGGCCAAAGAACGTGGCTGTGATGTGCAGCAAAAGGTTGGGAATTGGCTATAAGAAAATAGCAACAGCCCATTCCCACCATTAGGACAATAATTAAGAAGTTCCAGTCAACTGGAAGTATTATGAATCAACCTGGAAGAAGACGCTTGTCTATATTGTCTCAAGGATGGTTTGAGCGGCCATAAAAAGTCCAAGAATGCAGAAGTTGCGTCTTTTGGGTCAGAAAAACTCCAAAACTGCAATCAGACGTCACCTACACCACCACAAGGAAGGGTTTCAAGAAAAAAGCCACTAGCCTAATGCAAAAACAATCTCCAGACACTACTGGAACTTCAAAAGCGATTGGGTTCTATGGTTCTATAGAGCAATGTTTTATCTCCTTCTGTGAGGATGGCCTGTTTTAGCTCAGAAATGGCAGGAGCCTCAGTAGAGGGCATTTATTCTTCTTCAAATCAGTTGGGGAGCAAAGTCCTTCCCCAGGTGCACCGCTAACCATTTGACTTGTTGACAGATATGCTGTTGACCAACTAAATCTTACCAACTACTTTTCTAGACATATATGTTATTAAGGGGGGTTGTCCAATCCTTCCATACCCTCTAAAATGAACTTGTGCGTGTGAGATACTTTTATCAACTTGGTGAAGGGCAAGTAGCATGCACAAAATGACTTAAACACATTTAGTTTTAGTCTGTGCGTTCAGATTTGCATTCATTTAATTTAAACTTCGCCCCAGGCGGCATTAAGCCTTGGGTCGGTCCTGCCAACAGTTCCCAACAGTCGAGAGTGTCATTTCTTAAAACAACAGTATACCACATCTCCCAAACTATTTTCAAACCTCCCCCCTTTTAAACATACATTACCGAACAGTAAAAAAACTATAAACATGAATCTAAATATACTTTATCCTATGACATAATCTTTCAGTCTCTCGTATTACCCTTGCAGTTCGGGATGTTTTGCAAGCAGCTTCTGCAGACTCTAGAGGGACCCCATCTACTTGGTCTCCATCTGAACTCGGCACTTCAGCCTCCAAGTCTGTTTCGTGTGTGATTGTCGACAGTGCTCCACTTTTACTTACAAGTACCTGTGGCTCTGATTGGTCCTGATCATATGTGTTATCCATTCTGAGATCACGCCGGTGGTGGTGCAGTCAATGTCTGCCACAGTATATAGTGATAGGAGTTATGCTGTACCACCGTGCCAGACATTGATGGTATAATAAATATATAAATAAGAAAATAAATCTGTAAAAAAATAAAAGTATGTATATTTACTATGACATAACTGCTACTACTATACACTGAGCCAGACACTGAAGGTGCTACAGCATAACTGCCATTGCTATATACTGTGAAAAAGAAAAAATGAAGACCAGTGAATGAAGGGAATACTCAGGGGAAGTGAAGGAAGTAAAATGGCAATACTTTCCTTCTTATAGGTGGACCGGATATTCAGCTGCAACCCACAAAAAACACTCTCCAGGTGCTTGAAGTATACAGAAAAGGCCACTGGGGGGGCGCTCGTATATACCGGCAGAGATAAAGAAAAAAAGGTAAAACTCTTATAGTGTAGTATATCATGCACAATGATAAAGATGTATGTCTATCCTATGCACTCACAATATATATGTGGTAATCAGGCTTCATATATATCAAATCATCCAGATGGCAACCTCGGGCACATGTAAAAAAGCAGAAAGATACAGAACACACAATAGTGTAGTAATAAATGGTCCTGGAATGCACGCCAGGATGGATGTACACTTACACTTTGTGTGAAAATGAAAAGCCCATGCAGTTTAGATGATGTGTCCTGTGTAGGTCTCCGGATTTTTGATGTTCCTCAGTGGGTAATGGTTATAGGTGTCCACTAAGAATAACCATGCAGATCCCAATCGGTAAGGTAAAAATTAAAATTATTTATTCGGGGCTATAAGCTATAAGCTCTTGGGCTTATAGCCCTGAATACATAATTTTAATTTTAACTATTGTGTGTTCTGTATCTTTCTGCTTTTTTACATGTGCCCGAGGTTGCCATCTGGATGATTTGATATATATGAAGCCTGATTACCACATATATATTGTAATTGCTATATACTGTGCCAGACATTGATGGTGGTAAAGTATAATTGCCATCACTTTCCACTGAGCCAGACATTGACAGTGGTACAGCATAACTGCCATCACTTTACACTGAACAAGACAATGACAGTGGTACAGCATAACTGCCATCACTTTACAATAGGCCAGGCATTGACAGTGGTACAGCATAACTGCCATCACTTTACAATAGGCCAGGCATTGACAGTGGTACAGCATAACTGCCTTCACTTTACACTGAGCCAGACACTGATGTTGGTGCAGCATAACTGCCATCACTATATACTGAGCCAGACATTGACAGTGGTACAGCATAACTCACGTACTATGCAAGCAGCCTTGTTTTTTAACGTGGGGTCATGTGAAGTAATGTGGCTTTGTTGCGCTACTGTCTCCCTGCGCCAGTTCATATTTTTTAGAAACCGAAAGGGCCCTTTCTGAACAATTTTGAATGGACATGGGGAGACAGGAACAAGTGGTCACATGGGTTGCCCAGGGGCCCTTATAGTTATGCCACTGTTTGGGCTGGTTAGCAGAAGATCCATGATCTCCCTCCGATAGACCCCTAATACTTTCATATATATTGTACCCCGATCATAATGCTTCCAGACCCCTGTACTTATTATATGACTGCACTTATTGTACCTCCCTTTTATTCTACCGTGAACAGCAAATCACTAAGTACATCAGTTAGCGATAAATAAAGAAAATATACATACAGGTTAATAATTTAATTATCCAAAATGTAATTATGTTCACACACTGTTGACTTTTTTAGGTCCTACCTGGGAATTTTCCGGGTTTTACATGGAGGCTCAGGGTGAAACCCTACTATCCCGGGTCTCCAGATCAGTTTCTATCTTCTCTAGGCAGAGGAGCGGCATTCGACCTACATATCCATAGGCGCTTAGGACAATTGTAATAATTATTCATTTAAGAGGAAATGATCTGCAGGTACATAGTAGACCGACAACAACCATACGTGTATCCAGAGCAGGATTCTTGTTTTTATAGCTGTAACTACTCTAATATGTGTAAGTTATTGACGCCTCTGGAAAGACCCCCTAGAACAGATGCGAGACCCCGAGATGGATTTGGCTGATGGTGAGTATAGAGGGGGGGGGTCATATGGATTATGGGCATTTGAGTTCTGGGGTACCTTTTAAAAAAATTTTTTTTACAATAAAACATGTAATTTAGTGAACAAGGAAAGTAACTTGGTTCTAAGACTCAGGAGCGAGCGGCCATGTGTGAAGTATTGTGAAACCGGGCATGAATTACAGGTCGTATTCATCGGGGAGAGTATTCAGTGGTGTGAACAGAAGTAAATTAATGCCAGGTGGGGTGGAAGTACATTACAGCCACGGCACGGTATGTGCTGACTGGCTCACACAGGGTTAATGACACTGAGCTCTTAAGGGATCCACTAGATTATAAATACTTTAGCTTGAGGCAAAGCAAAGATCATCTGAAAGCATTACAGAGCAGAAGACCTGGATACATTGGTGCGAGGCATTCACTGCTTCACGGCTCCTGGGTTGTAAGTATGACTTTAATTTGGAGTTAAAGATGTAAAGGGGAATCTCTCGCCATTCATTTATTCCCAGTGCCAGGTCCAAAAATATTGGTTTGTTTCCTTTTTAAAATTAGTTATCGGCCCCATAATATAACGCTTTCAGGCAGCTGCGTATCAGCCGTCTGTATGATTCTCGCTCTGTTATCTGATCCCCGATCTACTAAACCCCCCCGACTCCTTATCATACTGCCAGCGGGGAACAATAGAACGGCTCAGTCTTACTTACACAGCTGGACGCTAATGAAAGTCTATAAAATAAAACAAGAATTCGGAGCATACCCAGAGAATAACGTTCAAAAAACATCTAAAACGTCTAAAGCATAAATTGCTGATTCTGTCACACTAATGGCCATATATATTGCTTAGTCTGCCCCTACCTCAAAGTACCCCAAGTTTGAGGCCCCATCAGAATTTTTCACGGCTATATTGCTTTCCAAGGAGCTGAATCAGTGGGACTGCCCTGCGTTTTAACCCAAAAGAGACTCTCAAGCAATTAAAAGCCCTCTCTGGAATGAAAGTCTATGGAGGAATGGACTTCATTAGCATCGCCATAAAGGATCAGCTCAGTGTGGTGTTTGAGCCGGGAAATTCACCCAAAATATCACATGACTGACAACAATATCGTTTTTTGCAGTTACCAGGTTTTTCTCAATTCCAACCAACATTACTGTATACAGCACAGGGGGGGATATATAACTGTATATAGCACAGGGGGTTATATTACTGTATACAGTACTGGGGGTTATATTACTGTAT
>VKOC01000126.1:19365-38081 GCA_009364415.1 Spea multiplicata
AGGATCCCCTGCATCGCTGCGAGGGATCTGGATCTTAGTCTCATAGTCAGACCTATTTGAGGTCTGATTAGAGGACGACCCCGATTATAAGACGAGGGGTATTTTTCAGAGCATTTGCTCTGGAAAAAAACTTGTCTTATAATCGAGCAAATACGGTACTTATTTATTTTTGGCAGTAGTTTTTTTCCTTTTTCAGCAGGCATTTTTTTTTCTTTTCATTTCATTTTTCCAATCCCCCCTTCCTTTGTTTTAAGATTAGGGCAGGGGCACTTGACAACATTTAAAGGACCTTGAAATTATTATTTCTTTTTCACTCACAGGTCCTGCACTGTTTGAATACTAAGAGAGTGAACAATGATTTTCACTGGCCATCTTCCTGGACTTCATCCCTGCTTACCTGGGGGCCTTAGAGTAAGGGGGTTAGGTAAGGTTTACATATATATATATATATATATATATATAATATATATATATATATATATATATATATTATTATTTTTTTTAAATAATTGCTTACCTGCCGTCCCACAGTGCACATGGACTCAAACATAACTCATATTTTAATGCACGTGTGAGTTGTGTGATTTCAGTCAAGTCAGCCCTTAACCATATTGACCTGGTCACTTCTTAATACCCAAGTACAGAAGAAACAGGGAATATAAATAAAGATGGCTGCCGTTTTTGGAAAAGGGTAGGATCATTGAACTAGTAAGAGGGATCCAGCTGGAACAGTCAAAAAGTAATGGGTATTAAAAATGTGGGCATCCTATGATTGACTTATTTATCTTCAACCTGAGTTTGTAACAACATGCGGACCTTCAAAGATCTACATGGGTCTTTGTTGTACCATCAATGGACCATGAGACCCTCCCAGAGAAGGGCTGATACTGATCAGAGTAGGAGGGAGCCCAGCTGAGATGCTTATCAACAAACAATTTTGCAGGCAATATGATAAGTGTGCAATATCCAGTGCTGTCCGAAATACACTTACAGAAAGAGTGTAGATCAGGGGCGTCCAACCTGCGGCCCTCCAGCTGCTGCAGGACTACATCTCCCATCCTCCTCAGCCAGCTCCTTAGCTGAAAGAGCATTGTGGGAGATGTAGTCCTGCAGCAGCTGGAGGGCCGCAGGTTGGACGCCCCTGGTCTAGATAGAATACCCACAAAAGGAGCACACAAAAGATTAAGTTAATGAGTAATTTTTGTGTAAAGCGCTTGCTAACTTACTCGCCCTGGTGGCCATGAGGGGAATTGCATGCAAGTCAAGAGAAAAAGCTTTAGGTAGCCCCCTCTGTCAGCCCCTAATAATTATGCCCTAGAAATAATATATTAAATGGTTTATTTAGTTACATCAATGTATTCAGCGGTCTAAGTGGAATATCTCCATCTAGTCTTAATTGCACTTCTACCAGCACTAAACATTTTACAAGTATCAATTCTGCCTGCTTATGCTTTATATACAGATGCGTCTATACTTCTCGTTAAAGTCCTATCATCTCCCTCTGCCCATGAACCTCGTCCCCGTATTATTAAAATTCTGTAAATTGCTTGCTAGGTTTCACTCCTTTGCTTACGATAATTAGATTTCCAGAAATGTCTATGCAGCCTTTATGCAAAACACCTATAGATATGCGGCACTCGTGTAGTAGGATGAGCGGCTAATCTATGCAAACGGAATCCAGATTACTTTTAAAGAGATTTTATCCAAAAGGTTTAACATTCTCTTTCCTCGTAAAATTCTTTTTTAGAAATAAGGGAATGAACGAGGCAAAGTAAACGGATTCCACGCATTAGGTTATTTAATGGCTTCTTGTTGGTTCACATAATGCCGTTTTATGCAGTTTTATAGCAATTTGTACCTGACTTTTTTTTTTTCTAAATATTATTAAATTAAATAACCCTTGTGTGGCACGGCCAGAAACACTTTGAATACCGATTATATTTTTGCAGAATGTAACTCGGTATTTTGATTAACAGTCGCATGTAAGAATATCGGACGTTAAGAAAGAAAAGGTCTTATGCATGCATTTTAAAATCTGATGTCATCATGAATCATAGTTCTGCACAGGAAAACGGTCAGAGTTAATTTACTAGCAAAAGCAGTTATGATTTAAATATACCAGCTTATTTCATATTCATCACAGACATTAAGAAGAAGGGGGGAAATCGCAAATCAGCAACGTATTTCATTGGTTTTCCATGAGCGGACTCGTCCGCCAGACATCTCGATTCATCAACTTTGTAGCCGTGGTCCGTTGGATCAGCAGCTATTTAACCACGGCACGAAGAAATGGGCAAAATGTTGTGAATAATAAAAGTTAGGACTCAATTAAAGCCCGGCTGTTAAATGTTGGCTTGGTTCTTAGGATCTGGAATGGTAAAACTGGGTGAAAAAAATGGAAAATTGCATCCATAGCAGGTTAAAACACAAACGATGACGAGTTCTTAAGGTGGGAGGGAACTCACTTCCTGAAATGTTTGGTGCATTGTGATGTCATGAATGATTAAAAAAAGCACAAAAGTGGAACAATCATTTTACAAGGATTTTGGGGGTGCTGCGAAAAACACCAGCATGTACCTGGAAAAAAAATTAAGAAATACATACTATAAATACTGTAAATGCTGTTTAAAAACACTTATCGCAGATATAAGTATTGAGGATGTGCTGTATCTGCTGCTTATGCATTGATTCTTTGTAAGATAAGATAGTGGAAACTTGGACATGTGAAGAAGTTTTTTTTTGCCAGCTAGTGTGTCCCTGGGCTGAAAAGTGGTACCTTCTTCCCATTTTTGGAAAATACATGTTTTGCCCATATTTGGGTGTGCTTTTTTGTCTAGTATAACAGTATTTACATAGAAACAAAAAAACATGGGCTCCCATGCCCCTCCCATCAGCCCACCCAAGTCTGCCCCATTGTTCCATCCATTGCTCTTCCTATGTTCCATCCCCCTGCCTTAAGCACACTTTATGAGAGCAAGGGCGTGTGTAAATTGACGGTGCCAAGCAGTGACCATCTCAATTGATGACCTTCTCTGCCGCATCTTCGTGCCCTTCATCGTCTTGTGCTTCTCTTCTTCTCTCTTCCTCTTCATCCGCATCTCCTTGGGAATAACCTTCCAGTGACGTCCTTAATCACCAGTCACTGGACACTCCGCCATTTTGTAAACTCCCACCACAATGGCAGAGCTTCCCATGAGGTCCTCTCCCCCTGATAGAAGAATCTGGGAGAGGACGTCACCGGAAGCTCTGCCGTTTTACGCTACGATAATCTCATGTGAACTTAAGCCAAAATGTCAGAGCTTCAGGTGATGTCCATTTTGGTGGAAGTTCGTCGGGAGGTTAGGTCCCCGGAGATGCGGACAAAGAGAGGAGAAAAATAAGAACATAGAAGAGAGGAGAAGATTTAGAACAAGAAGATGCAAGACTTAGAAGCTGAGCTGCGAGTCATGGAAGCGGAAGTGATCGGCAGAAAAGGTAGAGAGATATTCAGAGAGCATGAGAGAGAGTGTGAGAGAGCGAGTGAGAGTGAATGTGGGCGTCAGACAACTAATTACCTTTCCCCTGATTTTCATCCAAAACGAACAGGAAACGGAATTGGTTGTCCGGAAATGAATGGACCAAAAACAAAAAAATAGTCGTTTTTGACCCATTTACCCGTGTCTAGTCATTACTATTCAGTTGCCACCATTGGCAAGTTCCTACCATGAAATAATAATAATAATGGGCTAATAAGAATGAATATTTGAAGGTCCTCCATGTTAGATTATGTATAAAATCATTCTATGTATAGAATGTGCGTCCAAGTGGATATTAAAAGTTGGCAATTGTGTTTATTTAGCAACAGAGCTATCAAGGACAAGGATTCATGACCATACACCAGGAGGCATACTAAAGACCTCATAAACTAAAGGTTCCAGCTGATACTTCAAAAGAAACAATAGTTAATTGAAATGGACAACCGTTATCATGGGACGCGTCCTGCATTTGCCTCTCTCAGCATTCTTAAATGTCTTGTAATTATCTGGCGTAAAAAAAAAAATCTATGAAATGTAATTAAAATTCTATCTTATCGCATTTTTTCATAATGTGTTTCTAAATTACAAGTAAATTTGTGCGTTACCAGGGGAAATAATAATAAATCAAACAAAACCAAAAATTATACCCATTCTACCGCATTCATAGATAAAGTAACCGAAATGCTACGTTTTCTTAATATTCTATTCGCTAATTCTACCGATTATGAGTTCATCAAAAGCCCATCTTCCAAAGAGGTGATTTTTTGAGCAATGCTAAAAGACCAGGAAATAATCACGGAATTATTTTATAACTTAAATATTTTAGCTTCAATGTCAAAATATACATTTCGGGCTTCAGGCGATTTGCTGAACTGAAGTTGATCTCAGCAAATTATCTAAAGCGTCGCCAAACTTTATATTAACGTTCAATTATTTAGAACAAGCAAAAGCAGACTTCAAGGAATTAAATAAATAAATGTAAATATATTGTCCGAATAGAGCTCTTTTATATCCCAAAATAGAACACATCTTCACGTCCAAAACTAATTTTGTTGGGGCTACTTTAAAAAACAAATTAAAAAAGCAGTACTTTCCTACTTGTGATCCCAAAAGTGATCCTAAAGAAAAAAGAATGCGTGGTTATTTTTAAAGTAATGGCTTTATTGGATTATTTGATTATAGGAGAATATTACGTTGGAAAATATTTTTCTCCTTGAGCATAACTCCGGTTCTGCATTAAGAAAAAAACTGGTTTTCTCTCATTTTGTTCCAATAAACTCCCTTTATTTGCAGACCTGGAGGCGCCATTGTTGTCAGTCATGTGATTTTTTGGGGTGACTTTCCCGGCTCAAGCACCACACTGAGCTGACGCTTTATGGCGATGCTAATGAAGTCCAGTCCTCCATAGACTTCCATTAGTCAAAGTGTCAGACTGGGCGTTTAAGACTGAGCCATTTTATTGTTTCCCACAGGCAGTATGATAAGGAGTCGGGGTGTTTAGTAGATCGGGGATCAGATAACAGAGCAAGAACTCATAAAAATGGCTGATATGCAGCTGCCTGAAAACATTATATTATGGGGGAAAACTAAAACTGGGGTAAAAAAGGAAAAAAAAGCAGAATATTTTTGAATATTTTTGAATATGATTCCAATAACCAGAAAAAAATAGTAGGAGTTCCCCTGTAAGGATTTTTGCCAAAACATAATAAAAACATTCAACTAAATATCTATTAAAACATTTTTAATATGCTTACAATGATCAAAATATGTATTTACATTTTGGTGATGTTTTACTTCTGTCAGTCATATTGTGATATCATGACATGCCCCGCCCACATTGTGATGTCAAAACACGCTTTAGCAATGACCCCGCTTCCGTTCATTTAATAAATGCCGAGTTGGGGGATTTGAGCATTGCCTCCGTTGCCACATCCCTTGCGTGGGGACGACCGGTTGAGACAGTCGACCCTTGGGACATTTTTTGCCCAAATCAGAATTGTCGGTAGCTATAACTAGGTATAGATCTCTGTTTTGCTTACGTTCTGTTTATTTTTTTATATTTTTTCGGATTTTTCTATCGGATTTTGTTATTTATAAGGTTCTGTAATAATCAGGATGACATTTTTAGTCCAGACACTTCTCTGTCTCCCATTTTTTTCTTCCTTCCTGAACCCAATAAGCTGATTTAACAGGCAAGGTGTTTAATGATATTGATGTCTTTGCCCAAGCAAATTATTCTAATTGACTGCGTCAGTAATTATCCCACTTACGCTTAGACGGTGATATCATTTCAACTTGGCATTTAGAGCCTTTATTTTTTACAGCTACGCAAGGACGGGGTTGGAAATCCGAACCGGCAGATTATGAATCCAACGGCCTCTTAAAACTAATGACTGCTTGAGTTCCCCCGGGATCAGCAGTGATGTTTCAGCTCGGATATATATTTAAGTGATAAATCTAGATCAACTTTATGTCAGGAAAAAAAAAATAATTATTTGAGCATTAACCCCTTAAGGACAACGGGCGGTCCCTAAACCCATTGAAAACAATGCATTTTGAGCCCATACTTGTATGGGCTTTGTCATTAAGGGGTTAAATGCAGCGTTTTGTACAGCAGTAAAGAGAAATACTCGTGATGCTCCAGGTCGGCATCGAATCAGGGCTGGTAAGGAGGGTTTGGGGGGGGGCGATTTCCCTGTGACTTTCTCTAATTTGAACATTTTGGGCAAGAAGCCTTTATTTTTATTTCAACAAAGAGTGTATAGATTAACAAGAATTTGATACAGCGCTCATACCGTGTCTGGATCACTTTTGGGCTCCTATCACAGGACCGCATTCTTTATGCTGCCCACTTTTGATGGCTTTATGTCTTCTCTGCTGTGTTAAGGGGTCGTTTGAGATGAGGCCAACGCTCCTTTCTTCTCCATTGCATTTACCCCTCTTCCTTCTCTGTGTATAAAACAATCATTCATCATAATCCAGGTTGCTTACCCCGTGTCTGGCTCAACCGGCCGCCGGCGTCTCCTCCACTCAAACAATTATCTCAGATTCTGAGCGTTGGCTTTTCTCAGGTAGTCCAAGAAAAACGGGCAATCCTCACGGGAAGTGCTGACCAAAATTTAAAGGGACTCACACACCTATCATATGCCTTAATGTGGCTGGAGGGGGGATTCATTTGTTATGCTATTTTTCCAGAAATAAAATACCGTATTTGCCCAAAGACGAGGATTTTTTCAAATAGAGGTCTGACTACAAGACTAAGATCCAGATCCCCCGCAGCGCTGGGAGGCAGAGTGGCAAATAGGGGGTATAAGGCATTTCTGTGGGGCAGATGTGCATAACTGGGACAAAGTGGCAAATAAAAGGAATTAAAAAAAAAATCATTTTTCTCAATCATAGTTTTTATTAAATATGAAAAATTACATGTGAATTAATATTTGCTAGTAAAAAAAAAAATTCTTATAAGGTCATCTTATATTCAGGCTTTTTCTTTTTTTCCTAAATTTAATATTTGAAATTTGGGGGGGGGTCATCTTATCAATCAAGCAAATACAATTTTTTTTTTAAAAATACTTCCAAATAATTGAATAGATGAGAAAAAAGTAAACTATGTGATGTATAATAATAATAATTACTTTCGTTGAAGGTGATAGATCCCGTACACAAAACCATATTTTGTGTAGCTTTAACAATTGATCTTCTTCTGTTTTCAAAGAAAATCTTACTTGGTTTTGAGGCGTTATGACACTTCAGATTTTCGCTTTTCTTCTCTTGTTTTATTTTGTCCTTTCTGTGCAAAAGTTGACCTTAACACACAGCCAGCTGTCTGAAATATGGCAGGCCATCCATCACCGTCCACACTCGCTGTCAGTATTCTATTTAAACTTACTTGGCATTCTACTACGGCGCTCGTAAAAAAACACAAACGGAATCTCAATGTTGGGCGATATGGCTCGCGACGAATACTTCCAATGCACTGTAATTAAATATGTTACCATTTAACCCCTTAATGACAAAGCCCGTACATGTACGGGCTCAAAATGCATTGTTTTCAATGGGTTTAGGGACCGCCCATTGTCCTTAAGGGGTTAAAAAATAAGCTATACTGGGTTATTCTACAACATAAATTAGATATTAATAAACTCACTTGGTTTTATAACATTGTATCCCTTTTTATGTCCTATATAGGTTATAGATAATATTCTATACAACATACACTCCCCCCCCCCAGTTCATAGAAATGAAATACTTAATTTTTAAAAATATTTAGTTATTGGAAGAACACCTTTTACCTAGGGCTGATTTTTTTTAAAACCAGAAGCACCAGGTCACCGGATTTTGGGCAGTCAGATGTTGGCTATTCTTCTCTGCCGACGTCTAACGTGTGCCGAGGAACAACGTGTGACGAGGAAGCAGCGTGATGTCCTACTACTGTAACCCTTGCCAGGTGGTTCCTTATATGAACCAAATGGGCATCCTGGTATCTCCATGGCTTTTTTCTTTCTACTCTAAAGTGCCCACCTTGCTTTGTTTCCAATGGCAGGTCGACTTGGATCTACTGCATGAAGCCTTTTCTTGCAGTCCCACAAATAGCCACCAGCCTAGAGTAACCAAGGCTTTAGGCAGCATTTACACCATGACTGTATCATTTCTGTACTACATTCTAATTCCGGCACTATGCAATGTATAGGACAGGATCGCACCCATTGAGCGTTGTTTCTCCTGTTATTGTTAGCCAAATTTTTTGGGACAATGTCATTGGTTATCTAGCTTTGGGCTGAATGGAACAACCCCCCCCGATCCAATGTGCATGCATACATGCGGTAGACCCCCCTACATCGGTGATATAGATTCCTTATCCTTTTCCAGTTTATAAACATAGGTTAGATGATAATGCCCGCAGCCTATTTGCATTTTTAAGACATTTACTTTTGATCCTTTTGAATCTTTTCCACAATTTTTACAATCCACTGACTAACTTCTTTAGTCCATTTGTTACCGTTCTGCGACATTCTAATCTAAATTATGCTATTTCTTCTACTTAAGCCAGGCTGGGTATTTTTTTTTTTCGAAGCTATTCTGGCCTAACGAGCAAAAACCAATTATTTTGCAGTTCATTCTGGTTTTGCCATTTTTCTTTCACATACAAACGTCTGTATATCCATCACTTTAACCATTTTTGCTGTAATTGTTTCTATATGGAACAACAGTCGGGATGCAAGTCATGTCTAAATCATCATGTTGAGCTGGAGTGGTAAATTTAAATTAGTTAGTTTCAACGTTTCATTTTGGGTTAATTTATTTCTCAGTTACTCGTTACAAATAACAGCTGAAATGACAGTATAGAGCTTCAAAGATTAAAAGTCAATTAAATTCATTGTCTGCCCTTTTTGAATCACATTACTTATTAATTACCAAATTGTCCCAATATAGTACCCCCCATTTTAAATCTTTATATAAGGGGTGCGGGCGATAATCAGAATTTAGATATTCTCAATGTCTCCCTCCTTTCTCTGCCGGCTACTTTCGTGCCCCTCTCTCCTTTCCTTCTTTTCTTTCTCCGCGAATCTATCTGCATTATTGTGGTCTATTGGAGCACTTCTTCAAAAGAGCGGTCCCGTGACAAACAGGAAAGTCACGCCAACAAGGACAAGTCGGGAGTCGAGGTCAAATGCTTAAATAGTCCTGGGTGAAGAGTAGGTCGCAGGAGGTCAGCAAAGGGTTGATGACATCATATGCACACGTAGGATGATGTGCAACCACGTCATAATGCCTGGTGTGCCTAAACGTGGCCTGCTGTGGTGATTGGACGGTGGAGGACCTCAGGTGGACCGTTGGAAGTTGGAGCATTGTGGGGGGGCCTGCCGCCATTATGGAGCTGCGTTCCCGACCACTGGAGAGGTGGTTGGATGGAAAGGACATTTGGGGAGAAGGTGGAGCATCAATATTTACGTGATGACATCACATGTTGTGTCACATATGATGCAACAAGACGCCATATTCTGATCTCCAAGAGGCTTTCATGTGAAAGTGTTGATATTTATTGGAATGGGGGCAGCCAATATATCGCTACTTCTTCATTTATAATATATTACCACTTTAAGAAAATAGCTTGATCAAAATAAACCCAACGTGATAATAAAGGAGGGTCACTATATATATATATATATATATATATATTATATATAGTGTTGGACAAAAGATTATTTTCTTCTGCAAAATCTTCTGAAACCATAGCAAAAAATATCTCTGGGGCTTTTGTGACAGAATGTCAGATAGAATATATTGCAACATTGACAGATTAAAACAAGCATTGTACGCAGCTGCTAAAAAGTATCCAGGCTGGCGAGTTACAAAACCTTAGAAAACTTGCCGGTGGGAATTTGATCTTCAACTTCAATGAAACAACTGATTTATTGAAATTCCAATTTGTTATGGTTACATTACAGTATATCACAAAGTGCATCTAAAAAAAGGAGATGACTTACGAGGTGGGTTCAGGAAGTCGGTAAATGTCCACTTAGATATTGATAACGATTTAATTATTGACCGGTTCTTGTGCGTCACTGGATATGTGCGTAGAAATATTATTCAGTAAAATTGCCAAAAGATGGCATTGCTCAAATAAAAATGTGGAATAACCTAGCTCTGTGCGGTGTCAAAAGAAATTTGTGCCTAATTAAAGTTGGTGGAGGGGAAGGTAAAGAGGCCAAGATGGAGGTTGGGAAAAGGAGTTGTCTGATGGATTACTAATACCAGAAGAGAGCAGAGGAATGGAAACCTAGAGGTGGAAGTGATTGGAGAACTTGTGGCAGGCAGGTGCTTGCCCATGGCCCTATTACCTTTAATCCGTTCAGTGCCAAACATGTATTGAATAAATGGTTGTCAAAGTGGACACCAAGAGCCACCATGTATCATGGAAAATGCTTTCCCGCAATGTAGTGGGGTTTTAATGTCCAGCACCTGTGCCGGATGCAGGCTTCATAAGAATCCCGAATTGTATCCCGCGACTATCTAGTCTTTTGCACATCATCTGTACACAAAACATATCCTAGGAGAGATAAAAAACAAATGACTTACGTCCCCTGCTGAATATAGGTTGCCACATCCAACACTATCATGGTTTTACAGCTCGCTGTCCTGTGTATCCAGCTGGTGGCTTCCACCAAAGAAGAGGATTTGCCATTAAAGCTAAATATGAGGCCCCATCGGCCACCATTGTATTTGTCGGGTGTGCCCAATGGCCAGTCTGGGTGTACCTCCATTTGCTTTTAACTAAGACTCTTGTATTTTCCTCATCAGAAATAAGCTGTTTGGCCCCAGGTATAGCATGTCATCCCGTATGAACATCTGAACACAGAACTGTCATTTTTCCAAAATCTTACTACAAATTGTTTTCAGTCTCCAACAACTCTTAAGTGCTTCCCAAAACAGTTTCTAAGCTATTCTCTCTAGACACAGAAATCCATACTCTTTATGTTAATTTTGATTGTTGTTTTCCAGAAGCTGAATTTCAGAATTTAAGTACAAACTGTTGACTGAGAAAACTGCTACATTGCAGTCACACAACACGCATTATTTAAGAGCAGCAATTAACCTTATACTAGTTTAGATTCTGTTTTCTGCATCTCTGTTCCTGGTTTTCACCAATTCTCAAGTGAATATCGCAGCGGAGCTTTGGATGTAAAATAAAAAGAAAATATGCAATTACTTACATGCGCCATTTTACTTGTAGCTCAAAACATCTCTGGACGTGAATATTGTAAAAAATGTATACTATTACCATATCATACCTCTCTTATTCATCTTAGTTGAATAACTTTTTTAAAAAATTATTTTATTTTATTTTAATGTATCAGGGTGGTGGTAATTATGTGAGTTTCAGGTGAGGGCATGCAAAATCACTCTCACTGTAATGTCTCTAAAAAGGCTTCGGTCACCCCTTTTACACTTACTATTTAAAAACCAAACAAAGGGTGTATTATAAGTGTTCTAGGTAAACACTAAGTAAGTAATGCATTATAACATGCTACCCCCAAAAGCTATTTATGTTTCATATGAGGCAAAATAGCCGCGGCGCTTGTAGAAAGAGTTCATAAGACAAAAATACACACGAAAATGAGTACATAAAGAGTTCCCAAATAGGACCGTGCGAATTTCTAGATGTTAAATTCCTTGTCGGAAAGAAAGTTGCCTCTTGCTTTTAATATGAAAAGCTTCTCTTTTTTTTTCTTCTAATTTGCTGTCTTGCTGTGTTTATGTTGGGGGTATGGAGTCCAGGTAATGTGTTACACTCTTGGATATTTGTTATATCTGCCCAATCTGCCCAATCATGAACAAACCATGTAGTTTTTCTCTCCAGCTCACTCCTAGCAGGTATATTTTACTACTGCCTTGTTGGCTACGAGATTATATTTTATCCACCAGATATCCTTTGTTGATGTTAAACTTCACAAGATCTTAAGTATAGATTTGTTAATGGTTGGCTTGGTTATGCAAAAAAAGGAAGCTAGAACAAAAAAAAAGTAATATTTTATTATCGTATATAATTTATATCTGGGTTTTGCTCTTTGAACCTTTTCTCTCCTTTTTGGTAGCGCATCTGCTTTTGAAGTAATCAGTAAAAGCAGCTGTCAGACAAAAGCTCGAAGTACTAGCCATCGCTCGTGAAATAAGTTAAACGAAACTCGCTGGCTTGCGCTGAAATGGAATTATAAATGAATTCCGCGGGATATGAGCAACCAGTGTAGGGATTTGCACATTATGGCGAAAGATGTAAGAAACGTTAAGTGATACAGGGAAGCATGGCTACAGAATTTGGAACTGGCTAGAGGGGTATTGATAATAGTAAATCATTTGGGGTATTAAAAGTTCATGAATTCAGATTTTTATATAGCAAGCTTAACCCTGAATCATAATAAATGTAGTTGTCTCTACAAGTATTTTGTATTTTTTCAATTTACTTAATTTTTATCCTAATGATTTTATTAACTGGATTTTTTGTGTTTCGGATTCTTGTTGTAGTAAGTAAAATTTAGCTTTTTATTTACAACTTATATACATATCATTTTAAATTTTTGTTAATTCAGAGCTGTAATACATATTTCTAGTATGAATAGCCCTACAGCTGAAAAATAGGATATTTATGATTGTTTTAAATTAAAACTCGTGTAAAAATGCCTGCCATGAACCATATCTGCTGGTCTATATTAAAGATAGTTACCTATTGCTGTAATATAAAAAATACATATTATCAGATAATATGAATTTGTCTGATAATAGATCACATAAAATAATATTCTGTATATGGCAATAAGCCAAACTTTTTTTACATTTAGTGGTGTTTAAAAATCAAATATTTGATATTTTTTGCTTCTAGTTATTTTTTTATTCTGTATTATTTTAGATTCGTATCATAATGTTCTGTAGTTCAAATGTTCCAGATGCTAATGTGGTATAAAACATTTTTTTATACTATCAGGTTATCAAAGGATATCATTATTTTATTTAAAGGAATTCTATTTTTTTATTCAATCATTTAAATTGTAAAATGTTCTCATTTTGGTCCATATACAAAAATGACCCAGCAATATGCAATTTATTTGTGAATTACTAATAATATATATATATGTTATAATATATAATTAATACTTATGCAATCCTATCACAAATTATAAAGTTACTACTCTTTGTTGAGTTAGAAGAACATAATCTGTATAAATTAATGTACCCTTCCATAGATTTAGTTACAAAAAGACCTTTAGAAATTCATGAATTTTTCATAAACTTATTTCATCGACAATAAGATGGTGCCATGAATACCAAAGCCACCTTCCTCCCATTGCTTTTTTAATGGTACAAAAATTCCTCACATTTAGAGATTATTTTATCAAAAAGATTAAAAAAAAAAAAAAGATTGTGCCATGAAACAATGTCTCGGTCAATGTATAGGTTCATAGTTCATTGAGGAATCATTACATATTATTGTTGTTAGTATTTTATAACTTTATATCTTTTTGCTGCCTTTATTATGAATTATGAATTCTTGAACTCTTGTGTCTTGCAGGCTGCAAGAGATGGTGAGGAACAGGGCTGTAACTTTCATGGGGCAATAAGGGCAGCTGTTCCATGTACCACAGGGTGAAGATCATGTTTGGTTTCAGCAGAGCCAGAGATGGCAATGCCCTTGTGCCTCCTTCCACTTCCAGAAGCCGATGTCACTTCCGACCTTGTCTCATACAAGCCCAAGTTACAGGTTTCGTGATGGAGCCAACCCAAACCAAACATATTCTCCCTTGCGCCAGTAACTCCCAGCTGTTTCTCTTTTTTCCCTCTTCTATCTCAATTATTCTCTTAGTCGTTTCTCAATGTCTTAACAAGCACGGAAACCATAACAAGGTTGCATCATGGAAACTTGTGCCGACAATTATCCATTCTTGTGAACATCTCCATCCAACATTCCTGTGGGGTACTTCACCCCAGATATAAAACAAGGTAAAGTATTACAGAACCACCTGGGATCTGTGGACCCACCTCAGTTGACCCCTGCCAAGGCACAAAGTAGTCAATTGTTCCCTCCTATCTTCTGAGGTTGCGGGGTGCATGAGTTGAGTTACCTACAGACCCTAAAAATAGCTTTTGACGAAGAAACTTGTCACATTAAGACCTTGATATACTGAATATTATGTCATTCGGTCACTGATTAGTTTAGAATTTACTTCATTTTAAATGTTAAAAGATTCCATTTTCCTATTCAATTAACAACAAACTTTTCATGGATAAAGAGAATCCATCTTTATTCATTAGGACAATCGTTGCCTGGAGTTAGTTTCTAGATATGCTAATAACAGTTCGCTAATCAGCTTGCAGAATTCTGGAGATGTTTGCCTGTAAAATGTAACAAATGTATTATGCCAAACCCAGATATTGTTGATGCGTTCACATTATAGCCGCGATATCGTTATTCCTGACAACCATGAATAACAATGGCTTATGACATAATTAAAAAATGACAGCAGGTTTTCACCTTTCTTTGGAACTGTCAGGTTTTACGTTTTCTCGAAAAAAAGTTAATTAGCCATCATATTGTTTGACTATTTGAATGGCAGTATTATTGTTAAAAAGGGGTAGTCTTCAATGAACAGTCATCCAGAAGCGTCTGGTATCCGTGCCTCTGCTGGTACCCATACATGCACCAGTTAATGGGAACGTGGCTTCATTTTAAAGCAATCTGTTGCTTGAAGCTGAATCAGGATTAGAGTGGCCCATCTCCTAAAAAAAGAAGAAAGTAGCACGATGCTTCTTTTCCGTCTTGATGTATACTCGTGTCTACACTTGCTATCTGGCAGTGCCCGGCAATCAGCATGTGCCTAGTGGCTGGATAAGCTCAACTTGGGCATAAAAGCATAGCGTGGTGCTGCGCATATCTTGAAGTCGACCATACTTACGTCATCAGATGGCTACTGGCCAGAGCCCCGTCATCACCAGTCCAGCCCCTTGTATACGTTGGTTTGGTCTTGGCGTTAGTGGTAGAAACCTGTTAGTTCTTTGTTTTGTTGCCATAATCACATGGAAGCATAAAACAATAACACAGACAGAAAATATGAAAGTAATGGGCATTTTAGATGGACCTTTTTGGCCACACGCTCCACATCTCTTAACTTGGAGCCCAACTCGGAGTAACAAGCGAAAAAGAAAACCAACAACAAAGAGTAAGATGGGCCCTGGCCATTTTCTTTTTCCCTTATGAAGTGGGTTCCAGACCAACCAAAAAAAAATGAAAAAATGAATCAGTCGTTGGTCTCGTCTTCGATGCAGGAGCCATATGCCTATCCCACGCATGTTTAAATCCCCCCACTTTATTACCCTCCACCACTTCTGCTGGCCGCTCCATTTATCCACCACTCTCTCTCAGTAAAGTGAATAGACCCCTTTGCGTATTACGAACATGTTTTCTGTACTTTTGATAATGAAACATAGTTTCAGATTCAAAACGGCTTATCTAAGTAGAATCACCGGCCGTATGTGAATGTCTGAAATCAATTTCTTTTATCTAAATAGAATCCCCCGGCTCTTAAAATAATCAGCGGGCAGAAAATGATTAATGCGTATACCAAATCCCACAGAACTAAAAGATCTTATGAGCAAAACAAAATTCATCAGTTTCATTCTTAAAGTATAAAGGAGCACAATAACCCATTATAACCCAGAGATTTTAGAAACGTGATGTGGGTCATTTCGAATTTTTGGGCTATTTTCACAGTTGTGTTGCTTACCTAGTGGTAGAAGGTACCAGATAGTGGTGGACTTCTCATTGGCGTCGTTATGACCTGTTATGCCAACAATTTCTTTGAAATCAAGTTTTTAGTGATGGAAACATTTTGCTCACGGTTTATTCCGTAAGGAACGCTCTGAAATAAGTGTGATGTTTCAGGAAGCAATTGGTCGTCCCTCACGCTATACAAATCTGGTCTCAGTAGAGCCGGGTCAGGAGACAGAAGTCTCATTTAATAACTCCAATTAGTAAATGATGTATCTACCAGTTTGCATGCAATAAAATGCATTGAAAACCACATAAAATGGAGTGCAATAAGCAATAAATTTGTTTAAATTAAAAAAAAAACTATTTGAAATGGAATGCATTTTAAAACCCTGAAGACCAAAGGGAGATGGGGAGAATTTTAGATGAAACAAACGCTGGATATGTCTTAAAGTCTCAAGGCTGCCCCATTAATGCCGGTTTGACCCTGACTTTGAGTGTCTGCATTGTAGTGTGTGTGTGTGTGTTAGAGTGAGTGTGTGCGTTAGTTACTGGGAAGGGTGTTCAGGGGCTGCTGAGCTCGCCCCCCGGCACCAGATGTTGCCAGTCCTCCGCTTCACATAGATGAACAATTCTATAAGAAAAAAAGCCAATTTAAGGACTAATGGAGGAACAAAAATAAAACAAGTAAAAAACATTAAATCAAATAAAAAAATGCAACTGCATAAAATAACCCTCTAAACAATACATGAGGATAAACCTATACAATCATCACGATAAATATTTAGTAGATATTATAATCCTATTTTAGAAGGGATTATTATCATAAATATTTGACAGAAGTGAAAAGTATGTTAGCTCCGCTGTCCGGAGACAAATTAAAAATCAGTACAAACATCACATACAGCAGCAAACATTGAAATAAATATAATTCACCTTCCTGCGCAGGAACTTTTCAATATATCTTCTTTCTGTCTAGTTCCGTAGGGATAGCCGGGGTACGCGGGATCTGATAAATGAGCTTCTTAAACTTTGCAGTTTCCCGAAAAGATTGGCATCCTGTGATGGAATAGCAGATAATGAAACTCTTCCCTTCCCTTACATACGGCTCCCTCGTGGATAAGAATGCAGTCGGCAACGCCAATGGAACACACAAAACAATTCAACGAAAACGTATACTTCTGCGTGGCGTCTGTGTTTTGCTGACTCCATCTTTCGCGGATGTATAGGTCGACTCCACTCTTTTAATGATGCGCTGTAGAACTATTCAAAAGTTTAACCTGAGTTCATTTTTTTTTGTCTCCACCAAAGGTCTGCAGGGAACAAGTAACGTTCCCTGCACACCAGATCGTTCTGATGTTCTCCAATTAAGCTGGTAAAGAGTAATGAATGTGTGTTAAGACAGAGGAACCACCTAATTTACTGATAAACATATTCGACGTCCCCTAGTTGCAAAGGAATGGGGATTGCTAGGTAGTTACTGGAACAGTTTTCGGGGCTGGCCCCAGCATAAAGGCAGCTGCCCAGGGCACTTAGCTATTGGGGACTGATCTAGGTTCTCTACTAGACTTATGCATTCGTCTTCGGGCGAACATGGAAACGAACACGAAGAGTGCGTTTTCGTGTTCGTTCCGAAGACACGCCGAAGAGAAGGCAGCGGCGGTAAAACGTAGGCGAAGACGAAGACACACACCACGAAGATCTTCGTGATTGTCTTCGTCTTCGTCTACCATTATTCCCCCCCCTTCTAACTTACCTTATCTTCGAGGCATCGCGGCATCGCAGCAGTTCACGGAAGTGGAAATCCGCAGGTTCGCCGTCACAGGTTACAGGGAAGACCCTGCAGGTGACCAATAGGCTCACTCGCACGGCCTTTGTAAGTTGTAACCCCTGACAGCGAACCTATGGATTATCTAACACAGCATCGAAGGGGTTAACGGGAGCGGAAATCCGTAGGTTAAAGGGCCGTGCAAGCGACCAATAGGCTCACTCGCACGGCTCACTCGCACGGCCCCTTAACCCTTTAAAAAAAGTTAACCCCTAATAAAAGTTAACCCCAATGCTGCAACTTACCCTCAGATCCCACTGCTCTCCCTGTTCTATCAGTTAAATGTCCGTACAATCGACTTTACAATGGCAGACGAGCCCCCTGCTGACGACCAATAGAGTTGCTCATACGTACATTTAAACTCCTGGCGCCAGAGCTGCGTTAACCCCGTATTAACCCCTTAACCGGGAGAACGAAGAAAAACCGAACACGAAGAATGACCACGAATATTCGCCCGAAGAGAAGACAGGAACAGGCGAATATTCGCGGAATACAAAGATTTTTTTTCCCCCCGAAGACGAGCACGAAGAGCCCCCTGGTGCCCAAGTCTATTCTCTACTATATCAGTGGAGTGCAGAAGAGTTGGGTTCTACAAGCATACCTTGGAACATACCAGGATAGGCTACTCGGAGGTCTCTCGTTTTTGTGGGGGTGTCTTTGCACGAGGGCAGGACTAAGTACATGTAAGAGGTGGGGCTAGCTGCACAATGGGCGGGGCTCGCTCCAGAAAGACTTTTGTGGAAGGAAAATGAAGGAGAAAGTAGGAGTCGGCAGAACGTAGAGGGGAGTGGACATAGTCCGACATCTTTCTCCTGCCTGAAGAAGGAACTAAGGAATTGTCGTTCCCCAGAGACTTCAGGTTAAACCTAGAGTTCTTAGTTATGACATCATTTGCCTTTGGTGCTGGGATACCTTAAAAATGTGGCCATTGTATTTAAACTACCTGGAAGACCATGCGCTGTTGCTTACATACCTTCCCTTGACAACATTCCACAACTGCCCTTTGGTATATCAAAAAGAACATTTCCCCAATATTTCTAGCATCTTTTGCATCAAGACATTCACATAGCGTGACCACCATACCTGGAGCGCCGGTTCTCTGGGTCAGCCACTC
>VKOC01000126.1:61119-91001 GCA_009364415.1 Spea multiplicata
TAGATGAGGGGGTGGGGGGGGCCCCTTAACAGATTCTCGCACCGGGGCCCTGAGGTTTCTAGTTACGCCCCTGTGGTTCATGTGCTCTTCGAGAAACTGTTGTATCTTTAATTGTGGAACGTTCCTTCCTACAACACTAAAGGTGCTTTTTAGAAATGTACCATATAGACAGAAGTATTTGAATTGCAAATCGCGTTGGAAACAGTATAGTACCAAAAAAAAGGGTGAATTTAAAGCATGCATCAGATTCTCTAATTCAGTGCGTATGGGGATATTCGCATGATGACGTTCTGCAACAGTAACAACTGTTGGTCCTGTGCCTAGACCATGTATGTTTGAAACATCAGACACAAGATATTAAATGAGTAACTGACACCTTCTAAGGAGAGACATTTATGACCAAGGCAACATTGGGATTGGTATTGGGATAGGCATATGACAGGAGCAACGGGCAGACTAGATGGGGCCGAACGGGTCCGATCTTCCTGCAAATTCACCGTGGAGTACGGTTATGTCAGCTTTAATGAGACATCAAGACTTTATATTAACCATTAATATTAATTTATAGAAATGTTTACAAAAATGGCATTTTAAGGGGTTGGCAAGACACATACATGGCCATTTTTATTACAAATACATTATTAAAACAGCTGAAATATTTATTACATTAATATTACATTCTGCTCTTATATATCATATCTTCCCCAGGTTCCACATTATTTAAAAGACTTGTTAGTGGCTTTTGGGGGATTTAGGTAGCTGTATAGCTTTATAAGTTGGCAGAAGAGAGGAAACATTTTCTATTTTAGATAAAGATAAGATGTCATGTTCTTAAAGGGACCTTCCCGCCATCATAGCCTCCAATTTCCCATGCTAGGCCTACATGCTAAGTTGAAATAACAATAAAGACACAACAACCAGAATTGTGTTTGAAAAGGCCACAGCCAATATATATTCACCAACTTAGGGAAGGACATACCCAGATGCCCAGACCCAAGGTTCCATACTTGACCTGCCAGGAACGTCCCACCAAGTTTACCACCGAACGCTCTCACCAAAGCACCAACCCCCTGGATACCCGGAAAGCTTCCGCCCCACAACTGTGGCGAGACATAACTCCACCAGAGCCCAGTGAAACAAACAAGAAGGGAGGGAGGCACAAACAAAATGGCCCCTACATTAGCAGCACATTTCCTTAAATAGCCTCCCAGTAACTCCACCTCTCACTTTAAAAAGATGCCACCAGGCCTCCCTCTGCTCGGCATCCACGTCCCCAGGATTTTGGAATTGTGCTTTTCCTGTACTGGTGCCGCTGCTCTGTGAATTGGAAGTCTCATGTTTCAGCGGAGGTCTACATCCCCACATAACCTAAGGGTTAATAAGTTCTTGCCCCCATGGTATCTGAATTGTTATTTTTCTTCGCAAGGATTTAAAGAGATACACACCCCAAGTAATTGCGGAAATATCCATCATATGAACCTAAGGTAAATCTTTTATCTGCTTCAGCTCTTCCCTGACTATGCTTTATGAAGGACCAGTGCAAACAAGTTTCTCCACCATGAAGCACTGAGCTGGCCCTCTATAGTTCATACTTCTTGCGGATTTAGCTATACATTATCCAGAGCCAGCCAAGCCAGAAGCACACTTTGCTCGGCCATTCATAATTTATAGTGAAATATTTAATAGTAAAACATTTGCGTTGCACGGGACAGTCCTGATTTGGCCACTCTGTCCCGCTGAGCTCTACCTCTGTCCCGCTCTTCAAGGACACCGGAGAATCCATTCTGCGCCAACGCAGAATTGTGTGAATGACGAGTAGCGCCGCCATTTTGAGTGACATTTTGAGTGGCACCTCCCAAGCTTTGACCCTACTGGGAATTCCAATATGCTGGGGGAAGAAGTTGGGAGGTATGGCAAAGTGAAGGAAACACAACTCTCCCACAAACTCTCCTGACAACTCTCCCTTAAGTGAATAGACCCCAAAGTGGTGCCACAGTTACTGGGTCTGAGTTAACCAACATTTCCTGCTGTTGCCATTCATAAGGCATTGTGAAGACAGCGAGCTACAATGTTCAGCTCATCTGCCAGTTTCCAATATAGTGAAAAATCTCTTTAAATTTCCTGAAAAACATATTTTTTTGTGGTAATGCTCTTGGCAACACGTTACAAAGGATTTTACTTATTCGAAAATAACACAGAAGCACGAGGCAGTAAAAAAAATCACACTTAGGGGTGGAATATTTTAACTGTGATAAAGTGATAACTGTTTCTATATCTTAATTATGTACTGAAGCCTAATGGGATATCTAGTGCTTAAGTAATAAAAACAATAAATGCGTGTGTTTAATTTTATTTCTCTTGGCATGGCCATTGAAATATAATGAATTATTATGTTTACTGAATTATTTATTATGCGTAATGGCTTTAAAATGAGGTTATTACTATAATAGCAGAAAATGTAACATATACAGCTGTTTTATCTAAAAAAGAACAATGTTTAACGTACAAATCATGTCAACAAACAGTGTGTGCATCATCTACAGTTTAATACCCGAGATCTCTCGCTCTGTATTATTTAAGTGACTATGTTTCGCGATTTTGTGCGTAAAATGTGGTAAAGCAGAATTAATACCTGCCCAGCTTATCGTCACCGGTTGATTGTCTAGATAATGGAAACTCTTTCAATTATGTAGGTTAACGGTGGGCCACCTTCAGAAGGTCTAAGCTTGGAAGAAACTTCAGAAGAGCTAAGGTGGGACAAAATGTTATTTACTAAGGAAAACATGTTGGATGGGTAATATTTTGTTAGTAATGGCTTTTTTTTAATGGGTCCATGGGCAAGAAATGTGGCTAAATTCATAATTTGTTACTGGCCATTTTAGGTCAAGACAGTTTCAACAACAGGTCGTTGGTTAGCTGTTCCTACAAATATCCAGATTTTCTGCAGTCAATGTTTTACTTGTTCGGAGACAACAGAGGAATTGAGAGGGTCTATAGGAAACATGAACTATGGCTTTAGAGAAGCAAGCTCTCTAGGCAAACTCTACTTCTGGTTCTCTACCAGCCCTGGTTGCCTTCTAACAGCTGAGCACTAGATTTTTCATTTTTCGAACAACATAATTCATTTCTTGAAGAGGAATTCACTCACACTCTCTCATGCTCTCACATTCTCATTCACTCTCTCTCTCATGCTCTCTCTCTCAATGTCTCCGTAAGCTTCTTAGTGGACCATTTCGGTGTCCCTGTCTCCTTTTCAGCAGCTCTGCTTCTTCCCTTCCTCTTCTTGTTCTTCTGTCTTCTTCTTAATCTGCTTCTCCTCGGTATCAGCTCAGTTATCCAGGTATTTCCGCAAAAGGGCAGAGCCTCTGCCCCCACCGTTCCACCCAATTGAAGGAAAGCAAAAGGGTGGATCCACGGCACGCACCTTGGGGACAGTCTCTTTCCTGTTTCTCTAATCAAGGGAGCGAGTGTTCACCCTTTTGCGAAAGAACCTGGATAACAGAGCTGATACCAGAGAGAAGCAGAAGAAAGAAGGCACATGCAAAAGTAGAGGCAAGAGAAGAAGAGGAGCTGCGGAAAAGAAGACAGGAACATGGAGAGCAATAAAAGCAATGACATCCGAACAAATGTTCAGAGGGTTCTACGTCGTTTGGGGCCATTTGAATGGACTAACAAAGTTGGCAATATTCGTTAAAATGAAAAGTCGTATGAATCCGAATGTTCCAGTCTATTTTGCACCCTATGCAGTTGCCTATGTGGTAAGGCTGGTGCTGGATGAACCAGGTCCCTCTGCTTATTTCGTCTACCAGAGTGGATAGGAAGTGAGTAGATATTAAAAAAAACAAAAAAACTAAAAAAAAAAACCCAAACTAAAGCCCTATGTCCATTGCAATTATTCCATATTATATTATTATTATGTGATGGCTAAACAGGTTTATTTATCCATGAATGAGAATATATATATCTCAGATTCTTTTTTTGCGAACTAAAATAAAAATTAATCGCTTTAACCTTTGCATAAGATAGGAAAGTGCTAACATAATTTTTAATCTCTCTTTGCTCATCCCTCATCCCAATCCTTCAATGGTTTTTAAAATGAGCCAATCATCTTCAATTGTATGATTTAAAGTTGTCAGCTAATTGAATTATTATTACTTTTTTCATTTGTTTTAAACAAATCCATTACCATAGGTATTTTTTTTTTTTAAAAAGGCTTTTTATTGAAAACTTAAAAAAATGTGAAAATATTGAAAAATCTGTACATATTTGCCAATAATCTCAAACCTTTATATTGGGAAAAAAAAAATGAATATTATCTTTGAACAATGCATTAGTAATCTTCTTTTACACCAATTCCGGATAATTTCTTAAATATATTAGCTCTCTGTTCTCACGGCGTACTTTCTGTTTCTAAAATTATAAAAATTAGCCACACTAAGAAATTGCAAACAACTTTGGGTTTCCACATTTATTCCGTCTGATATAAAAGGAGAAAAAAAAACTTGAAGAAGGAATCTTTTTTTTTCGAAAAAATTCTCTTCCAGCCTTAAAGAGTTCAACTAATGCTCCATGAAAAACGTCTTAATAAAACGTTATTGCAAAGCTTCAGGCCCTTGACAGATTAAGTACTATTAAATCACTTTGCTTTGAAAGAACTAAAAGGTCACTAGATATATTACCTTAGTCAGTGTTTGCTTGGTCCTTCGCACATAAAAAGCCCAAAAGGGAAAAAAAAGAGAAAAAAAAAGGAATTAGGAACCTTAAAACAGCTTCAAACTAAGTAGCTGTCACATGTAGGCTGATGGACAGTAGTCAATACTTCGCAAAACTATCTTATTTTAACACTTCTGTACATCCTGAGCCAGAAATAGTCTCTAAAATCCTTGAGATAGAAAAAAAATATATATATTTTTTTATATTTAATAATTAGAAATAAAATTAAATTAAAAACTTTTTTTATTTTATTTTTTTGTTAAAATTTCAGTGCAAATAAGATGAAATAATATAAAAGCATACCAAATTTGAAATTAATTACAGTAATTTGAAAACTATAAAACATTTATATTTAAATTTTTAAATTACCTTAAAACTTTAAAAAAGCTATAAAAGAGGATCATTTGTAGAAGTGTCTTTTTTTATTCCTCACTGTTGGAAATAAAGTTTATCCATATTATTTAATATATAATAATTAGAATCTGCACCTGAATAAGATAATAATACCGGAGTTTATCGATATTTCCAAGACTGCATTGTCGATTTGCTAAATAAAGTCTGATAATTATAGTTTAAAAAAAATAAAAAATCAGTGGAAGCAATTTAAAATTTAGATAGAAAATGGGCCGTAGAAAAATGTCTAGTTTTCCTTCTAAGCTGACAAGAAAGTCTATGGAATGAAAAGTGCTGTTGGGCCAAGTTTGAAGCTGACATATGTCATCATGATCCTTTGTGTAAGCTACTTTCTGCTGATTTGGCTGACGGTACACAAAATAACGCTGAGTAGAAAATTGGTGGAAATGGAAAAAAAATTACACAGTTTCTCTCACTTATTTGTACACAGATGTTCGGAGGAACGCATCTCCATTTGGTGATTCAAACGGCCAAGTTTTTGGAGGTAGCTGGATCAAATTTAGAAGCTTTTTAGCGTTGCCATGTTTGCGATCCAGAATTATGTTTTTTAATTTTTAATGTAACTTAGCATGTTTAGTGAATTAGAATATTAAAAGAAAATCTACAATATTTTTGAAATAATATATAATTTGATGCACGCTTCTTTTCCTATCTCTTTTTTTTGCATTAAAAACTTTTTTTTCTTGGATTAGTCAGCGACAGTGTCAGTTCTTTAAAGAGACAGCCATGTACTCTTTTGAAAACAAATCTAAAAGGCTTTGTCTCTTCTTGCTTTACAAGGAATGCCTGCATAATTCTGCAATTGCTAAAATCTCACTAATGTTGCATTGATATTTTTTTCATTAAATGCTGTCATGCTCATTGTATCAAAAGAGACTCTGGGTAAGACATGGTGTCCTAACAAGAGAAAGGCCTTCTGTTCTTCACCAGCCAACCAGTTCTCCCTCAAGGTTGAGCCTTTTTGTCTCAAATTGCTGTGGGACTTTCTGATGCTCCTCCGAGACGGGACAAACACTAAGGGTACACATACAGGGTAGTCAAGACAAGCCCTACTCAGGAAGCCAGAGTTCAGGGTAGTCTATATCAGAGCAGTGGTCAGGTAGCCGCAATTTAGAGTAGTCGTATAACAGAGAAGGTATCAGTAAGCCAGAATAGTTCTGGGTCAAGCAAGATCCAACACGGGATCAATACTTAGAACCCACAAGAATAGGATGCTGCTGTGGGGAGGATCCACCAGACGTCGTGTGTGCACAGGATGAGGATTGACCCTGAAGGGGGGTTGGTGGAGGAGCAGAGCCTGGGTCTGGGTCAAGCAAGAATCAAACACGGGATCAATACTTAGAACCCACAAGAATAGGATGCTGCTGTGGGAGGATCCACCAGACGTCAGTGTGGGTCACAGGATGGAGGTTGACCCGGATGGGGTGGTGGAGGAGCAGACCTGGGTCTGGGTCAAGCAAGATCAAACACGGGATCAATACTTAGAACCCACAAGAATAGGATGCTGCTGTGGGAGGATCCACCGGACGTCGGTGTGGGGCACAGGATGGAGGTTGACCCTGATGGGGGGGGTGGAGGAGCAGACCTTGTAGCACCAGATGGACCAGGGGGGTAGGTGACAATTACTTGGTAAATGCTTACTAGCAGCCTTGTTATTTATTGGATGACCAGAGAATTAATAAACCACAAAATATTTTTATATTAAACGTGTTAACTGCACATTATAAGCTGGTCATCCTTCTTAACTAGTAAGGTAGCCACTCATAGAGACATCTGGGCAGTTATTCACAAAGAGACACCAATAGTTTGGTTAGAAATTAGAATATTAATATATATATATTTTATTACCAATTGCTAGAAGAAGGTTTTTCACCACGGGAAACTGTTACTTACAAAATGTTAATTGTTATAATGTATATAATCCTTTTTTTTTTACAGTTTTTTTTAATGATCTTCCATTTCAAAACAACAAATCACAGCTCAAAATGACATCAACGTTGGATTCCAAACTGGTGAACAATAGAATTAAAATTATACTTGATTGTGACAAATCAGTTTAATATAATAATAAACTCATATACAGGTTTGTAAAACAATTAGATAAATGATAATTATGTATGTGACCTATCAGTGCTTTTCTAATGCTTGGGCATAATTAAACATTATTCCTTAATTATGTTTTATTAATTTTATTAAATACAGTTTGAAAAAAATGGTAAAAAAATGAAAAAAGGCCTTGGTCACAGATTTTCACCATGCTTGTAAATAATAATAATATGCTCAGTGAATAAAAAAATAATAATGTTGTCCCTTCAATAATAATATTTGATTTGGTTATTGCTGGCTGTACGGCAGTTGAGGTTATTTTTTTCTTTAAATACATGTAAGTAAAGAACATAATAACCTTACCTGAGAACCTCCCACGCCGGGATATTCTCTTCCGGTGGGGGCAGGGCCAATCCATTAAAATGTCATTTTTGTAAATTTTCTATAAATTAATATTAATGGTTCATATAAAGTCAGATTCTCAATCTCTCGTAAAAGTTTTTTTGGGGGATGATGTAGGCGGGATCAGAGGGAAAGTGGGCAGGGAATAAACAGAACATAAGCAAGGAGTGGCGTGGCTATAAACCACTCCCCTGAGGAGTGTTTCACCCAGAGACTCAGAATCAAAAGACATATTTTTGGCAAATTTTGCACCGTGCCCTTTCTAATTATATCCTTGATCCCTTCTTTATATTACGCGTCTTGATGTCATACAACTAGTATAATATAAAAATAATATGTCGTACTTCATAAAACAGATCAAGGAGCTTTTACATAACAGTTAAGTCTATATTCACAAAAAATGCAAGGTGTTTTTACGCAAGCAGGTTCATTCTTAAGGAAGCTAGAGACCTTTGCCTGAGATGCGCGTGAGTCACAGACATTTTTTCCAAGATCCATAAAAAAAAAAAAAGAATTGAGGAAAGCAAACGCTTCTCATCGCTGACACTAAAAGTCAATAACCATCTCAAACATAATAAATATCTTAGGGGACTGTCTACTCTGTTTTTTTTTTAAATTATTATTATTAATGCGTATTGGAATCAATTTTGCATGGGCGGAGCATGATTTCATTATCTATTAGTTATTAAACTCCTCCCCCTGCTGCCTCTACTGAAAACAGGAAGCATACTTAAGTACACTGTCTCCACATCAGTTGTAACACTCCTACTGAGTTCCTGTTGAGCAAAAGCAGCCAATCACATGTCTGCCAACGCAACACTAGTACACTTCCTCCTTTTAGTAGAGGCAGTCAGGGGTAGGAGGAAAAAAGGAGAGTATATTGGGATAAAATGCACTGGAGCTCATGGGAAATGGACTTCGATATGTATTTTAAGTTATGATGAGAGACGTCCTTTAAATAAAATAAGATCTCGAGAACACTAATAGGGGTATTTTTCCCTGCCTCCCACCTAGAATGCATTATGGAGGAGGAGCTAGCAAAATACATGAATATTCAATATTTAACATTAATTAGCTTTAATATTAACTATTTCATTAACGTCGATTAAGTTCTACAGGTTATTCGTAAACTTGTATTTACCATAATTTAACTTTTTATCGAAATATAATTCTTGCGATTGCAATATTATTGTTTTTTAAGGTCTCAAAGTAACTCGCCGTTACGGAAAAGAACCCAGTGTTTAACTACCGATATTTTTCCTCCCGTCACATACAAAAATCCGCTGCAAAACAACCCGACGATAGCATTCTACGCGCCAACCGTCTTATGTCTCTGAGCATTCTAAGTAAATAACAGACATTTAATGCAAGATTGTGCATTATAAGTTACAGTATTAACAATTTTATTAACATTAACTCTGATTGCCTTCCATTAGCTCGTTGCGTTCTAATAAAAATGATAGTGCCTTTCAGGAGCACAATTTGATATAAAGTGAAGTGATTAAACCCGGCTTGGATATCTATGCCTGTGTCTATTCCATTTCAACAATAAGGCTGCAATTTTATGCATGGGTAGCCTCAAATGGCATAAATTGTTATAATACTGAAAATTATCAGGGCGAACTGGCTGGTGGAAAATTAGAAATAGGTTAGAATCAAATAATTAGGATTTCTGTGCATGCCAGAGGAATGCGTACTGTACGTTCAATTTTCTATTTCATTAAAAATATATGCATTGGAATTAACATTAAATGTTCTGCTCAGCAAGTCGGATGCACAAGATACCTGCTTATTAGAAAAAAGTAAACAGGCAGCGTTCTTTTTTTTTTTTTTTTTTTTGTCGTATAAAAGTGCAATTCTGTAAACAACACATTAAAAGAATGCTAGATAAATATAATGGACGGAATACCATTATTTCTCTATTAGGATGTAACAAATGGTTGGAGAAAGTTATTAGTCTTACGTTACGCTATATATATATGTAGATATATATACCGTATATATATATGTATGCAGTGCGTGTATATATAAAATATATTGCGTAAAGTAAGGCTAATTACTATATATATATTTATATATACACCGATCAGCCATAACATTATGACCACCTGCCTAATATTAACTAGTTCCAACTTTTGCCGTCAAAGCAGCCCTGACCCGTCGAGGCATGGACTCCACTAGACTTCTGAAGCTGTGTTGTGGGATCCGGCACCAAGATGTTAGCAGCAGATCCTTTAAGTCCTGTAAGTTGCGAGGTGCGGTCTCCATGGATGTGTTCTCCAGGTAAGTGACGCTCCCAGCCTTCTTCCACTGCTCTGTAGTTTAGTGTTGATGCTCACTTACCCACTGTAGGCGCTTTTGGCAGCGGACGGGGTCAGCGTGGGCAGCCCATATGCAACAAACCGGGATGCGCTGTGTGTTCTATCTTTCTATCAGAACCAGCAGTTTGAGCAATTTGAGCTCCAGCAGCTCTGTTGCTGGTTCACTGCTTTTCCTTCTTGGACCTTGCACTTCTGACCACTGCAGACCAGGGATCACCCCAGCTGCATTTTTGGAGATGCTCTGACCCAGTTGTCTCGTCATCACAATGTGGCTCTCGTCAAAGTCACTCAGATCCTTACGCTGACCACTAACACTTCAGCCTAATAAATCCCACCGAATGATAACAGGATTATCGGTGTTATTCACTTCACCTGTCAGTGGTCGTAATGTTATGGCTGATCGGTGTATATATATTTATCGCATACTCATGCTGGAATAGAAAAGGGCCTTCCCCAAAGTTGGAAGCAAAGATTTGTCCAAAATGTCTTTGCATGCTGAAACATTATGATTTCCCATCACTCTCTCACACTCTCAGTCACTCACTCTTATTCATTCTCTTAACTCACACTCACACTCTCACTCTCTCATACGCTCACTCATGCCGTCTCACAATCTCACTCACACTCTCTCCTTGCACTCTCACACTCTCAAACTCTCACTTTTACGCTCTCTCACTAATGCTCTCAAACTCACACTTGCTCTTTCATTCCCTAACACATACTCTCTAATGCTTTCACTCACTCTCTCATAGTCTCTCACCATCGTGTACTCACTCTTATTCACTCTCTCACACTCTCACTCATGCTCTCACACAGTCTCACGCTCTCACACTCTCACTCACTCATGCTTTCACACCTACACTCACTCATTCTCTCACATTTCACACTCTCATTTACTCTCTCACACCCACTTATGCTCTCTCACATTCTCATGCTTTCTCACTCACACTCTCACATTTACTCTCTCTTAGTCACTCTCAGTCACTCACACTCTCACTCACTCTTACTCACACCTTCTCTCATGCACACTCTCTTACACTCTTACTCACTCTCTCTCACACGGTCTTACTATCCATGTCCCCATCTCCTTTCCTGCAGCTTCACTTCTTCTCTTACCTCTTCTTCTTCTTCTGTCTTCTTTCATCTGTCTTCTTTCTTGTTGGTAAAAATGGAATTGGGTTCACATTTTAGTTATCACCTCTTGATTACAAATAAATGCAGCTTATAGTGTGATGATTGATCCGGGGCATATAACATAACATAAAATGCAGTCTGCGTTCTTATACCATGGATATGTTAGTCCAAAAGGATTCCACAAGCTAGTAGGCACACTAATTCTTTTAAAGACTAGTTAAAAATCCATTATTTTATTACTTCTGTTTGTCTCGTAATAGAAATAAAGTGATTCTGTTCTTGAAGATTCCGTATTCTGACAGCTACAGTGCTTCGATTTGAAAAAGAGAACCCATATTTATGTAAAGCATTTCTTCAAATGGTAATTGTGGCTGTTTTATGTGGATACATTACTAATAAAATTCTCAATCTTTGAAGCCTTTTTTCGTACTGTGGCATCGTAACTATCAAGAAGTTATTTCTCTGGTGGAGTAGAAAAAGAACCTGGCTCACTGCGGCCAAGTTTATTAGAAAAAGACAAAAATGGTTATATACGGCAAATTTAAATTCTGGAATAACCTTTCTCTTTTTACGATCTTCACACTTGACTGTGTCACCTTTGCGTATCTTCCGGAAGCTTAGAATGAGTTTCTGCTACAAGATGTTCGATATCAATCAACATGATAGCCGAAGAACAGAAAACATGTTTGGAGAAATGTTAACTTCATACCTGAAATATTTTAATAGTATGTGCACTGAGGCTTAAATAAGCCCCGCTGACCATGAAACTTCCATCACCCGACATTTTGACAAAGCGTCCACGTCCTAGAAAATATCGGCGTTTTCTCATCCTATTGGATTTTCTGAGTCATTGAGAGGACGGAACATGCAATCGCAGCTGCGAAACCATGACGTATTATTAATGCATGTGGATATAATAGGTGGATAAAAAAATATTAAGGTTCGGGCATAGCTCATATATATCAGTTTTTGGCCATTTGAGATTTTTTTTAATGCCTGGGGTGACATTATATACAGATGATAAGACCTCAGGATAGTTGAAGATACCTGTGGTGATTGTCTTGTTATAGTGTAATGCAATGCCTTTGCTCAACAGTCTTTATTTGGATTAGTTTGGTTGAGAATGAAGCCTTAAAAAGGGACACTCCAACCATTCTGTGTATTTAATATATCTATGATAACTTGAGTATTGCCCTTACAAGTACATGGATGGATTCAGCAGCTCTTTTTGTTAAAATAAGCGCTTTCATATCTTTCAGGTTAACAAATCCACATGAACCCCTTTTTTTGTCATTAAGGGGTTAAAATAATGGCAAAGTACTTTAATATGTCTTCTTCGTTGGTGGGGCTGCATGGGACACCATGTCGTTCCTCGAAAACCTTCTAATACAATGAAGAATACTTCACCAGTCACATCTTTTAATGGTGGCCCATGATCTTGTTGAGATCAGTAGACATGATTGTTGGGTCCTTAATCCATAATAAATTACTAAAAAAAACTAAGTTTAGCAATGCACCCCTATTATTGGAATTGTTTTACAAAAACCAAGAAGGAAGCATTTGGGGAAATTGATAGTGGAAGAGAAAGACAATGTGAAGGTAATTTCACTAAAAAAAAAAATCTAACTGGTTCATCATCAATAATAATAAAAAAGGACTGTTGAGGTTATATGATGTAAAATATAGCCGGCACAGTGACTATTATTTGGAAAAGGCCTATTATTTACTTAAGAGGAGCGTGCCAACAGAAAATAACCAACATCAATTCATAAAACAAAAACATTGGACTACTGACCACTAGTCTTATATCTAGTCAGTAAATACAATTTCTATTAAAAGCTCCATATTCTGGTATAAGGTGCTCCATAGCATATCTTGAGAACTTGAGTCTTAACTTCACCGCATTCCATCAAGTTGATATTTTAACAGCTTGCCCAAGGGTTACGTAGATAGGAAGGTACATAGTGAACCAAATTAATACAACCCGGAAGGAGATAGTAGCCAAAAATATTGATCTTGGTGCTGATACCAAATTAGTCAAGTAAACTGTGTTTTCTAATGAATTAAGGATCTGGGAGAGTTACCATCAACCGTCAAGCAATGCTTCGGTCGAGTGTTCAGATATCACGACGTTAGACATTAAAAATTAAAATTGTCTGAAAGAGCATTCTGTAAGGCGGTTCTTTCGTCAGATACCTCCAACAGTCCTGGTATTACTTTACTAAGTAAACTGTACAACCAAGACATCTTGAACCATTGATGGCCCTTCAACAATAGTCAGTAGAACTTCCTTTGTGTCCAGTATACTTATAGAGAGGACATTTAATCTCTTATAGGAAGGCCTATTCAGAATATTCTGGGATTCGACTAATAGTGTTGCCCTTCTGGAAACATTGGTAATTTTATTTTCCCATATGCCATAAAAGCAAATCAAAAGATTCCATTTTCTAACCCTATCCAAGTTATTTTATAGCCTGGATAATGCGCCGCGGGTCGTATTTGCTTCCACCCAATGAGCATCCATTGTTCGGCTTCCCTTATGAAATTACAGCGTTGTAACATACATTAAATCTGCCAGCAGATTCTCAAAATATATTGTCTTGTTTAATTACTAGATGCTGTCGGTTGCGTTCCTTTATCCACAGCATGAAAGGGCCACATGACACTGTTTCCAGCTGCTTGTTGAGTTGTATTATCGAGAATCCTCCAGGGTTTTTTTTGTAAATGTACGTAATAATAGCTTCTTCCGTCCCCGAAGAGTGCCTAAACTTTTAAGGCGCTGACAAAAAAAAAAGAGCTTTCATGTTTCATTTTCTCATCGGATTTTAACACCCAGCAGTAAAATCAATTAGCTTTAACAGAAACGTAGCCTTTGTACCTACTAAATAATGCAATGCAACAACTTGCGACAAGCACAATGGTTCCGTCTCAGAAACGGGATTGATTTACCTATAGGTTTATTTTCTAGAGAAGATTTCTTACGGAGGTATAAAAGAAATGCGTTCTAAAAGGTTCCAATAGGAAAGAAAAAGTGTAAAACCTACTGAAGAAAAAGGCGATATTTTAAATGAATTAAATTTATATATTTAAATTATTTACTTTATTTATATTAAATTATTAATTTTGTACTTAAATTTTTAGAATATACTTTTGAGTTTATCAGTAAAAAAATATTTATGAGGTGTATATGTCTTCCAGCCATAACTTTACTTACAATAAATTCATCCAATTATTTTAGATTTTTTTGATTTTCAAAATGATGAGATATGATTTTAAAGGGAACTTACTTATGACATCGGTTCAATTATAATTTTTCATGCTTAATTTTTTTTTGCCTAATTTGTTATTCCTTATTATGTAGAATGTGATTGGGCGGTGCAACTATGGAGGTTTTTTCAGCAAAAAAATATTTGATTTATTTATTACATGACTTATATACATGGTGGATTTCAGTATGATGTCCACACAGTTCGTACGGACATTTAACCAGTGGTCTCTCCCGGCCAAGTTACGGCACCAGGAGTTTAAAAGTCTGTACGAGCGACTCTATTGGTCGCCAGCAGGGGGCTCGTCTGCCATCGACCATTGGTGCCAGAGCTGCTGCGGTATGCGTTAACCCCGTATTAACCCCTTATAAAAAACAGAAAAACGAAGAAAAAACAAACACGAAGAATGGCCACGAATATTCGCCTGAAGAGAAGACAGGAACGGGCGAATATTCGCGGAATACGAAGATTTTTCTTTTGCCAAAGACGAACACGAAGAGCCCCTGGGTGCCCAAGTCTACTAGTTATGGCTCCTTCAAGCAGCCAATCCCTTGTCAGTAAATGGCTGCTTCAAGCAACCAATCACTGACAAGTGCTTCCATTGAAATCGATGGGAGTTCCTTCTGCATGCCTACGCTAGTTGGTCTCATTAGATCATATGAAAAGCTCATGTGAGCCAGTGCAGAAGATGGAGTAGACTTTGCATGAGCACTAGCAAGCAAGAAATGTGTTTGGCCAAATACTTTTCCAGTGAGCCAAGGACCTGTGCGAGAAACCTGGTATAGCTGATTAAAATTAAACCTTCAGTGGAAGAGGTTGTAGGGAATTATTTACTAAATCTAAACCACAAAATATTCTTTTTCAACATAAATGGCACAAAACGCCCCAGTATTTATAATATGTGAGTCTCTTTATATGTCAGTTTTCTCTCATTATTCAGGGTCATGTCAGTACCCTAAACGCTGACTGCTGACCCAAGTTAAAAATTTACTGGCTACCTTGGAAACATCGAATCAAAGTAGGGAAAAGCAATAATGTCTACCACCAAAGCCAAGAGTATCGATTCAATCTGAAATATAGCCAGGAGCGAGCTAGCCCTCGGGGCAAATTTCTCAACAGTTTTGGACCAGCATGGGGAGGCAGGAACGCACCGCGATCACATAACACAAGGTTACGTGACTGGGCTGGGCACTAAAAGTGAGGCCGCTGGTAGCCAGAAAGAAAGCTGCCAGTGAGGTAAGAGTGCGTGGGGGGGGGGGGTTTGAAAGGGTAAAGGAGGGCGTATGTATGAATGTACGTATGTATGTTAGAATTAGAATGTATGTTTAATTGTGTGTTAACATGAATTTTGAAGTGTTTTGAAGTTTTTGTGAAGTTGAATGTGTATGTGTAAGCATTTGTGTGTGTGTGCGCCTGAATGTGTAAGTGTTAGCATGGATGTGTATGTGTATTAGTACGAGGATGCGGGGGACAATGGATTATGCAAGGAGCGTCCCGCGGACTGCTGAGGGATGCGGTTGCGGGACACAAGCTGACAGTAAGTGTATGTTAGTGCAGTTATGTGAAAACATGTGTATGTGTGTTAACATGAGTAAGTTTGTGTAGGTGTGTATATATGTATGCAGAGCCGGCCTTAAGTGTTCTGGCACCCTGTGCGGACTACTCCTCTGGCGGCCCCCCATCCCCTTCTCTCTGCCCCCCCACTCTGCCCCTTCTCACTGCCTCCCCCTGCCCCTGCTCACTGCCTCCTCCCCTGCCCCCGTCCTCTGCCCCTTCTCACTGCCCCTTCCTTCTGCCTATCCTTTCTTACCTTGTTGCCGGAGTCCTGCGGTGGGAATGGGAGGCGTCCGTCTTACCGACGCTCAGCATGAAACGCCGGCACCTTGACGGAGTCACGGAGAGTGAGGCACGCCGAGCAGTTGCTGCAAAACTTCACGAGTGACCGCTCGGCGCCCCCGGGATTTAAATTGAAACATCATTTTTTTTTGTTTGTTTTAACTTTATTTAACATCCTCCATGTTAAATAAAGTTAAAAAAAAACTTTATTTAATATGGAGAATGTTAAATAAAGTAAAAAAAAAAACGATGCTTTAATTTAAGTCCCGGGCAGACGCCCCTGTTGCCATGGCGCCCTGTGCGGCCGCACACCCCTAAGGCCGGCCCTGTATGTATCTATGCCAGTGCATATGTTGAGGGTGTGAAAAAAAAAGTGTTCTTTTAATTCTTTGGACAGTAAATCAGTATGGAAAATACTACCTGCAGGGTAACATTATTAAATTTTTATAGTTTTTATATTTGGCTTACCTTTTTTTTTTTAGTAAATTTAACGTACACAAAAAATTGAGGCGCTCCATACATCGGTAATTAGTTTTCCACTAGATGCCACTGTTGGTCTTAGCTGGAGAGAAGAGAAACCTAGCATGACTTTGCATTTATACATATAATTCTATAAGAAAAGCTCTGTTACTTTTAAGTAACTCTTGTATAGGTTTCAACCGACCAATATGATTGTAAAAGAAATGAACAGAATAGGAGGAATGTAGATGTCAAGATATATAGATCCTGGACAGTACTGTATATACTTTGATAATTACTTTACTTTATACTTTAATTATTTTACAGAATAAATAATAAATAAATAATAACCATAAAACCACATCTAAAAAAATATAGCATTCAGAAGCAAAGAATAAAAATGAAACTGCATTAGATATCTTATTATATGAAATGGATTACTAGAGCAGCAGCAGATTTATTAGCGCTATTACAATACCAGGAATGACAATAAGACATAATGGTACAGAAGGAGAAGAAGGTCCTGTGAGCTTATAATCTACAGCTGATGTTCTGCAGGGGGAGGATTGGTCATTGCCATTGCTGGTCCACCGAAACCTCAGTGATACACAGGGTCAGGATTTACTATTGGTGTGTATTCTCTAAAGAGGGAGTTTGCCACATACTGAGTAAAGTCACCCTCTGGGCTGCTACATTAGGTATTTTGTGTGTTTTTACTTGCAATTCCACATTCAACCACCAGGGTGTAACAATGAACTTTAGGCAATATTTACCCGACAACATGATCTTTTCTGTTCTGGTTTAATGGGTTTTGTATTTAACCCTTTTCTGGATGTGTATCTGTAGGACTGGACAGTACCCCGGGTTTGCTTCAAATGAGGCTGCTTTATAACTGGGACACTTAGTTGGACTTACCTGTGGCACCCCATAGCGTACCCTACAGCTTCAAAGAAACAAACAAAACATTGCTGAATATGTATGTAATTTGTAAAGTCAATGTAAAGTCAATTTTACCATTTTTTGCATTTTTCTTCTCTTGTCCCTGCCACTATATCTGGCACCCAAATCATTTTTCGAAGTACTTATTCATCAATTCTCTGTAAAATATTTGTTTCCAAAGTACTAAAAACACTTAAAAAAAGTGTTACTAAAACAGATGTACAAAAAAAAAACAACAAATGTGCTTATGGTACAAAAAAAAATCCAAATTAGTGTAGATCGAAAGCTCTTTGTCTTCCTTTGCCTCTGTACTTTTATGTACGGTGCAATTATTCCAAAATTTAATTTGCATTTGTTATGTTTTTAATAATTACTAATTCACAGAAAGCACTCTGCATAATTTAAATGAGTCACATTAAGTAACCCCTTTCATATAATTTAATTTTGTTAGCAGAGGAACAGAGAGATAATGACTTGTTTCAAAACATAAATGACTGACATTGCTTTTCAAAATAAGTTCTCTTCCAAATTCCGTTCGTTTCTAATCCAATCTTTGTTTACTCGTGACACTAAACAACATCATCGACAATTTATTATTGGTGCTTATTATGCCAAATATAATTACTACCACTAATGCTATATGTATACAAAGATTAGTGGATCCGAAAGGAAAATTGAAATTCATTTTTGGGTAAATTAAGTCATTTGAGTTTTTATACAAATAATAATAATTGAAATTCAATGCGGTGTTGGGAATATTTGTTTTCCTTACTGACTTAGTATGAATTATTATGTTTATGACAATGGTTATCGTAATACGTTTTTCAAATAAGTTTGCAAAGTTCCATCGTAAGACAATCATGACATCTGTTGTGTCATTTGAATTGTAGTCTTTTAATATTATTAAAATTGCTTAGTTTAAACTAATCCTGTGTTCTTCATTTCAAACCAGAATTCGGATTTGAGACACTGTTGACTATTCAAGAAATTAAATATTATTAAAAAGTTAAGGAAAAAAATAAAGAAAGAAAAACATTTTTTAAGAAAGAAAAACCATTCGTCTGTAGATTATTAACTTTGCAAAATATAGGACATATTAAATACTTAAAAAATTATATTAAATACTTAAAAAATATAGGACATATTAAATACTTAAAATACTTAAAAAGAATACTTTAAAAAAACTATATTAAATAATTAAAAAAATATAGGACATTATTAAATACATAAAAAAACTATATTAAAATACTTTAAAAAATATAGGACATATTAAATACTTAAAATACTTAAAAGAATACTTTAAAAAACTATATTAAATAATTAAAAAAATATAGGACATATTAAATACATAAAAAACTATATTAAATACTTAAAAAATATAGGACATATTAAATACTTAAAATACTTAAAAAGAATAATTTAAAAAACTATATTAAATTCCTAAAAAATATAGGACATATTAAATACTTAAAATACTTAAAAAACTTATTTTTAATATTTTTTTAATCATCCATTTGTAGGTTCTCCTGCATTTATATTTCTTCTACTTTTTGAAGCTTTTGTATAGCTGTATGTAAATTGCTGCCACTTATAAATAATGACATTAATAGATCAATGACTGCATACACCCTTAGTTCAGTGTAATTATCAAGACAGATGTACTGAACGTCACCCCTAAAGGGGGCATGATTATGAAAATCATGGTGTCTGAGAGCTTGGAAATGAATTGTTTAACCTTCTGACACCCAAAGGGTTTAAACTTATTAAAAAACAATGAAGGCAGGTCAACTCAATTTAGAACATATTCTGATGTAGCTTGAAGCGTCGAGCAATACTTGTCCAAGGCGCTAAAGATTGAACCAAAGTATCAACTTCTCTGAGTTGACGCCTTACAAGGAGGTTCGAACATTGAGGTTAATTCTTGAGATTGAGTGACTAACGTTAGTTGACTAATCTTGCATGCGAACGCACATCACTCAATCAGAAATATCCAATGGAAGTGCTGTTGAAAGTTTTTAATTGAATTAATGCCAGGTAAAGAGGTATCAAGGTCAACTCAACTTTCAGTTGAAAATTATTCTCACTTCCTTGTGCAAGTCAAGCACTACTTTGGGCAAATCTTTATTTTTCTACTTGATGCAAACTAATTAATAGGCAAACATTCGAGTAATTGTTGAGTGTGCAGTTAAATCAGCAAATTCTTGGCCATCTGAAGACCAGGATATCTGGAAAAAGCTTACTTCCTGAGCTAAAGGAAGACATTAAGAATGGATTTACCATTTGCAACCAACCTTATTAACCCCTTAAGGACAATGGGCTGCCCCTAAACCCATTGAAAACAATGCATTTTGAGCCCGTACATGTACAGGCTTTGTCATTAAGGGGTTCATTTGTTCTTCACCCAAGGAGCGTCATTCACACTGGAAACCTCAATACAATTTGTCCATTTCTCTCTCTTTTTCCATTCCCATTTCCTCCAAATACCAATTGTAAAATCTTGCCAAGTCAACGTAATGTGAATATTTATGACGACCTCCATTAACCCCTTCCGGACCGGCGGTTGCATACTGCGTCTTCACTTGAAGACCGCAGTATTTTTTTAAATATTTAAATTCTGTGATCGTGATTTGCTGCAAAGCGATCACGTGCACGGAATTGAGGGGGGGTGGCTGCTACTGATCGCTGGGAACACCAGCGGTCAGTAGCAGCTGCCCCTCGCGATCCCAGCGTTCAAAGCGACGCTGGATCGGGTAAAAGCAGTGACATACCTGGTACGTCCCGGTCTGCCGGTGACCCGTGACCCGGAAGTACCAGGTACGTCCCGGTCTTTAAAGGGTTAATCTATAATGAGATCATGCAAAGATTTTTGTACATACAGAAACAGGGATGGAAGGAGAAAACATAACCACCCACACTTTGGAAGTCTTCCCAAATGTTGTTCCCCCCCCCCCCCCCCCCCCCTGAAACTTAAATTTACAATTTACAAGTATACATTTTTGAAATGCTTAGAGGCATTGCTGACTCTGAAAGTTGAGAAGTCAGTCGACTTTGATGGCACAGACTTCTCTTATTCCAGATAGAAAATTCTAAATAAAAAATCATTACTTTATATTTGATGTATTCCCAATATCCCCCTCGAGTGCTATTTTCCATTGACTTTGAATGCTAGGAAGAAAACAATAACACAAATGCATTGTTATTTTTAGCTCTTTGCCTCCGAGTTCTGGAAAATGACCCTGCTTTCTCAGTTGACATTTAGACTGAGTTGTCATGTCGTTTTACTTATCTCAGGAGGAAAAGACACTGAGAAGTTTTGGATGCGTCGAAGTAAACTACCAAGAAGATTTGTTAAAAATAAAAATATTCCAAGGATGACACTACAAGATAGGAGAAAAAAATGGAAAGGAAAATGTTTAAAACAAAAAAAATTAAAAAAAATAAAAATGTAAATAAATTGTAAATGATTTTTAAAAGGAGTATTAAGTTAAATAATTAAAACGTAATCTAAATGCAATACAACTCTTGGTCCTATAGGGAATAACCCAAATCTATGGTTTTACCATAGGTTTTTGTACTGCATGGTGTTCTGTAATGTCTGACTGCCATGTTTCTTCCAATAAATGTATCACCAAAGAAATTAGTGCAATTAGCGTAATGAAGAATAATATGCTTAACTAAAACATAGAGAAAATTAAGAAGATCTTGTACCTAGTTGATCTGGAAACCATCAATACTATGTTTATAGAGTTATGGTTGACTATTTTAGCTATCATGGTGGACATTGTACAGTTTATGGTATATAAGGTTATCAGTGGCCAAAAAACTAATACTATGGTGGGTCAACATATATATTGGGTCAACAAGCTACTATAGTTGGATGAGCAGATGTGGGCTCTGGTTGGGCTGAAGCCCAACATCTGGCTTAGCCTGGCCCATCACAATGAAAAGAGTATGAGGTGGTGCCAAACCCGTTCAAACTCCTCATTGCTTGTTTGGTCATCTGTATTGATGTTTGCATGACTCTCAGTACCTGATGGGCGAATCGAATGTTGATCGACTCGTTGAACCCTAAGGTCTGGCTTGGCTCCACCTTGAGCTGTGCCAAGACCAGTTCGTCCACCTCTGTACGCTACACTATGGAGCATTTTTCCAGGAAAGGAACATAGAGGACATAATTACCGCCATTGCCCCACATTTTACACACACACATCACACATGGCATGAGAAATGTTGACTGAATTGATATATTTGTTGTCTGCTCAACAGATGCCCCAAATTTCTATCCATATTAACACAAAAACATTTTTGTTGTTTTGGAAACTTTGTTAAAGAAATGGGGGATATGTAGTATATCAATTGTGTTATTATTTAACACAGCTGATATACTACCTGAAAAAAAGAGATACACAATTCAAAGTGATATTATAATTGTATTTAACATTATATGGATTTTCATATACAACTCTTTACCGGTTATCTATCTTTATTCATCATTTTGCTTAATTCCTGCTTCTTCCAACCAAAATGGTGTAGAGCTCTTTATAAACGTTATCAAAATAGGGCAGATGTTAATTAGTTAAGACAGAGCAAGTCACAGCAAGCACTTAATGAAGCTGAGATAGTAATCGTTAATTTGTCCAAAGAACATGTAATTTACATACAGATGTTTTTTGGCTTTTCTCAACTCTTTCCAATCCAACAAATATGCTAAGTAAAAAGTGAAAAATGGTAAAAATAAAGTATGTTAAACATTAATTATTTGTGGGGGGACCACAAGTTTCAATGAGTACTAATCAAACTGGTCCGTCTATGTGGAAAAGGCCCTTTCTGAACAATTTTGAACCGGCACGAGGCGTCAGGAACAAGTGATCACAGTTGTGAACCCTGTAGATACGCCACTGGTCTACTAGGATCCCCAAACCGTTCTCCAACAGGGATTCTCCTAGTCCTAACGCCATTTAGTTTATATGCAACATTTATGCTTTTTGCTTTCCAAGTGTGTTATATTACATTTATCCATGTTGAATTCTCTACCAATTTTTTGTATATTCAAAATGCATACACTGCAATATTCTATATAATTCATACGCATTAAAATCATTCTGCAATGAATGAACATATGGTTATTTAGTGAACAGATCCATACAAAGAAGGATTTAGGAAAAGATCGACTTTACGTTTAAAGTTTATTATATTATAAGATTCACACCGACTAAGTCAAGCTTCCTATTTTAATGCCATTTTATCGCAAACTATAGTGGTTGATCAATATCTCACTGAATTTTTGGTGCCTGGAATCTAACACTAAAATGCAAAAGGCTTACAAAAATCGATTGGCCAGTTGGGAATTGCTTGCATGTCAAAGTGGTTGATACATCGTGGAATATATAAAAATAATGGTGTTACTTCTAACACTTAGTCACCCTTATCCGTCTCTAAGGATAACTCTAAAACCTTACTTTGCCTCTGTTGTGTATTATAACCATGAATATACACTAAAGGGAAACTCCCACAATAATTTTTCAAAAATATTGCATTTTCTTTTTAAAGCAGTTGTAGTTTTAACCCCGTAATATAACGTTTTCAGGCAGCTGCATATCAGCCATTTGTTTGAGTTCTCGCTCTGTTATCTGAGCCCCAATCTACTAGACAACCCGACTCCTTATTATACTGTCAGTGGGAAAAAATGGAACGACTTGGTCTTAATGACCCAGCTGAACACTCTGACTTAATGTCTATGGAGAAACAGACTTCATTAGCATTTCCACAAAGCATCAGCTCAGTGTGGTGTTTAAGCCGGGAAGGTCACCCAAAATATCACATGACTGATAACAATGGCGGCCTCCAGGTCTGCAGATAAGTTTATTGGAAGTTTTCTTTTTTACCGTATAACTGCATAGTGTAGCCCTCAATTTCATTTTAAAAAAAATTTAAATAAAATACTTGTTCATCCATGAGGCTTTTCCAAGGTACCATTGGTACACAAGGGGTTTATTTATTTATATAAGACAAGGCAAGACATTAATATTTACATTTTATTTTGAAAAATTAATATCTGTAAGTTTATCCAAACAGAATCAGTACCCAAAATTCATCAACAGATGAAATGCATTAAATAATTAATTTAGAACACTTGGTAACCCAAATGTATGGTCTATAAATTCCTAATCAAGAGGTTCATTAAAATTCATCAAAAAAAACAAAAAAACAAGGATTAATTTACCAACGTAAGTATAAAATAGGAAAATATAAAAAAAATATATATTATATTATTATAAAAATTATAATAGATGAATATGTTCAGATGTAAAAAAAAGTTGTTGAATTTAATAAACTATCAGATTAGAAATGTTATTGGGCGACAACTTTTTATACTGTATATAATAAATACTGTATATATATATATATATATATAATATTATATATATATTATATATATAATATAGTCAACATTTTCTTTTTGTTATTGTGCAGATGTTTTTTTTCTGGCATTAATCATCTGATGCGTGGATTTTTTGACATGTCCCTTTTGAGTTATGTGTTAACATTATGTGTAAATTGTTGCTAGAAAACCAGGTTTGTTGGATTTTACTTTATCACAATTTCGATTGCGCTTCCAGCTCATCACTTGTGGAATCCAATGTTTCTTTCGAATATCCTGAGAAGCGCTTCAATATTTCAGGAAATAACAGATGTGAGATGAATGAGTCTTGGATAAGGTGGTTGATCTTTGCCATCTGTGTTTTAAGATCTGATGAAACGAGAAAGGCTGAAGATCTTGGCTTTTCGTGTAACGTTCTTCCGTGTTTGTTTATTACATACTGAAACTGCGACTTTATGTTTGACGCTTTGGAACTCTGCTGCACAATACACCGATTTAAAGTTGCCATTCTACCTGTTCCGATGGATTTGACCCGATTATAACTAAACGCATTGTTAGAAACAGCATTCCTTGCACACTTCCCAACATTTCAGGTGTCCATATTGGGACACCAGAGTCGTGGGATATGCCTAGATGTGTGGAGGTGATGTGGATGGTCCTGAAAGAGCCATGGCTGGCCCTGGGGGGGGGGGACATAGTTGAGTCCGGCTGCCCACCATGCTGGAAGAGTTGCCTCAAGACACACAACAATGCAGAGCATTGTGAGAAGGCCACCTAAGAGCTGCAATGGAGCGCCATTGGTTTGACAGCTCCTTGGGCTGGTCAGGAGAGATTGACGGATGTCCCCAACCAGGCCACGCTCCCCAAAGCCCCTCAAAGCAGGACTGAGCCTGAAAATCAGGACTGTCTTGCAAAACACGTAGACTATCGGGAGCTACAGTTCGTCCAAGTATTGTTGAATGCCCCAAAAGCTTTGCTGAAATAACTATTTAATCATGTAAAACCCAGATTACATATAAAAATATATAATATTATATATAATATATATAATATGTTTTTGCATGCTAGGGTGCTTTGCTACACAGAAAAGTTACAAATAGAAAAAAAATAATGAAATAAAAAAAAAAAGACCCAAACACCTGAATCATAGTGAGATGTGATAAATTATCCCTACAAAGGGAATCCATCCCGTGGAGGTGTCAGTTTTGAGTGATGGGCCGTAGACACACATTGTAAATTGTTATTTATCTGACAAAGAATTGCCTTTCTCTGTGATGTCTGCTAAGACTCGCCAGCCGATCGCACGCGTAACACCCTTTCTATGCCAGGTTTAGCAATATTTTTACAAAGGTGTGTGGTCCTTGTACTTATTGACAATCTGCAAATGATGAATAATTAAACAGGCCGACAGATGCAGAGATATAGAAAGATTTTGCGCATTCTTTGTTTTAATGGCAAATGGGGGGGATCCAGAGCCTAACCTTGGAATAGGCACTCACACTAACACACACACAGACACACTCATGCACAGACACTAACACACACACAGACACTCAATGTTAACACAGACATCTAGACACTGACACAACCAGACATAACACTAACACAATCAGACACATTAACACACATGCACACAAACACTAACACACACAACCAGATCCTCACATTAACACACATGTACATACACTCACACACACTAACGTACGCTGACACTAACATACACATCCAGACACTCACATTAGCACAACTGGACATTCAACACAAACAGACTCACACCCAGGCACTGGCACTAATGTGCCAAGACACTAACACACATCCAGACACTAACACAACCAGGCAATCAACTAGACATACTAACACACATGCTCATAGACACTCACGTTAACATAAGCAGATGCTTAAGCTAACACAACCTCACACTAACTCGCACACACTAACATATCAGAAACAAAAACAAACACTTAACCAGATACACAGATATAGAGGCTACCAAGACACACACAAACACTAACACACCCAGACACACATAAATGCACATACCCTAACATACACACACACCCACATACCCAGACAGACATACACACACACAAACCCAGACACACACAAACCCAGCCATGCACACAAACCCAGACAGACACACATACCTAGACAGACACACATACCGAGACACAAAATGATAGCATACCCAGACATAAACTCAGACAGACACGCAAACCCAGACAAATGTACAAACAGGACAGACACACTTAGACAGACAAACACAGACCCAGGCATGCACATAAACTGAGACACACATACACATAACCAGACACACATGCTAACATACCTAGACACAAACGCACAAAAGCAGGCAGACATACAGATCCAGACAGAAACACAAATCCAGACAAACGCATGCAACTACCCTGTCTCCAGTGTGCCTTGCTTGCAGCTCGCTGCCTTGCTACCCCTGTGGTGGTCACACAACGCGACGTTACGTGACCCCGCTGAATCACGCCTCCTTCTCAAAACTATGGTCATAAAGAGGTAAATTATTTAATTTAAAATTGGGTTTTATTTCATTAGACACACTGATTGCTGCCAGCCCTGTAGAATCGAAACATTAATTAAATAGAACTCTTGCAAAGTGAAGTCGGCTAAAAGGTCTCAAAAAGCAACACAGAGGAGAAACAACGTAACTGACAACTACCAGTCTGGAAAGGGTTACACAAAAATGACTAAGGCTCCAGGACAGTGGTGAACCTTCGAGGGAGTCTCCGGCCTGCTAAAATTTCTCTAAGAGAGCAACGACGACTCATCCGAGATGTCACAAGAGAACCCGAAGTAACTAAAACCCTGTAGAGGAACGTCCGGCCATCATCCGTGACCTAAAGCTCAAGCGCAGTTGGGTTATGCAGCAGGACGATGGTCCGAAGCACACCAGCCGGTCCATCTCTGAATGGTTCAAAAGAAACAACATGAAGGTTTTGGAGACCCAGTCAAAGTGTTGACTTAAGTCTGATTGAGATGCTGTGACAGAAAGTTCATGCGCGAAAACCCTCCAATGTGGCCAAAATTCCTCCACAACAATATAAAAGACTCATGGCCAAACATTTGCTTGCAGTTGTTCGCGCCAAGGGTGGCACAATCAGTTATTATGTTTTGGGGTTAATTATTTTTTTTATCAGATTTTGAAAAACTCTTTACCTTCAATAAATGAAATTATTATTTAAAACCTGGATTGTGTTTTCAAAAACATATATTTTAATAATTTTTTTTCTATAAAATTCCATATACTTTATCTGCCAGGAATTATATCCACTGTAATTTTTATTGTAGATTTAAACATTTGCTTCTTATGTGTCACTTTTGCTGTGTTTTAAATAGCATTTAAAGTATTTTATCAAAATTTTATAATGTGTCACTTTACGATACATTACCTTATACAATCGCATATCCATCAGGTTAGGAGGAATTAAAAATCTATTTTTAATGAGAAATTTTTTGCACTTTCCGATAATTTTCAGTAGATGGCAGCATTGATACACAAAATGGGTAAAATTCTTTTAACCCCTTAAGGACAATGGGCGATCCCTAAACCCATTGAAAACAATGCATTTTGAGCCCGTACATGTACGGGCTTTGTCATTAAGGGGTTAAAAAAATGCATATCTGTATGTATGAAAACATGAAATAAAAAGATCCCTTTTTTCTACATATATTTCCGTGCTTTTATATTCTTTGTTTTCATTCACTAAGAAAGAAAATGCATGCTCTTTTTTTATATGTTTTATGATGACAAAAAAAAAAAAAATAACAGTAATATTAAAATACTGGCATTGGCCCACTTACGTCAAAGACTTTAAGGAGAAACCGGAATGGAAGTAATGAGTTTATTCTGATGTTACAGCTATGGTCCCTTCTGTTAATTTTTGCTTGACAAATCAACATTTCTATATTTATAATTTAACATTTATTGTTACATTGAGATTCATAGATTTTCACATCCTCTCGCAGTCCGTTATATATATATAGAGTTAATATTCTACTGTTTTTAAGATCTTTTTCTCGAAGCCGGGTTAAACGTGGTGTTCCATCTACTCTATCATTATATATATTGTTTTAGAAACATCATTCTTTGTACTGTTGAATGCCTGAGCCCAGCCCAGAAATGTCTTTATTTGTGACTTAATTGTCATGTGACGCCAAAAAAATGTCACCGATGGTCGCCGGACAAAGAGATAATGCTTTTGCAATAGATCGATGGGTCACTTTTGTAGGAGATGTCCCCACCAGCCCATTGATAGCTGACACGGAGTAAAGCCAGTAGCCCAGTCGGCAAATGGGCCCGTAGTGAAGCGGACTGCTGGCTGTCCCTCCATCCGTGGATCCAGCACCCTTTGGCGGACTTAGTCTAGGTCGGAATATGCCACTGGACATGCCATGCGATGCAGTATGAGATGCTACAGAGATCTTTTGTAGACCACCAGACCGCGTTGGCTGCAGCCAACTCTGGACTCAATAAAATCACCCGATAGGACTATTTTTGCCACCATAGATTCTGACCATATTTAAAATAATCTGATGGGATTTTCATGTAGCACTGGGTATTGGATGGGGCAGATCTAACAAAGGGATTCCTAGAATCAAAATGAATCGTAAAAAAAAAACCATATGACTAGAAAAGGAATCTTCGGTCACACGGAGACCATTGTATGTATGCTCTGTACATTGCAACAGATACTTCAAACTTTTTTTAAAAAAATGAGGTTGTTCCAAGCAGAAGGACCCTCTAGTTAAATCTCATATATAGAGGGAACAGAAAGAATATTGGGAAAATCAATTAGGAATTAGGATTAAAACAAAAATAAAAGGTTGGCAGTGCTGTTTTTCTTCTTCTGTAAACTAACAGGAACGGGTAAAACTGAAAGGTAGTAATGACTTTCAAAAACAGTTGGGAGTCTGGAAAGCAGGGGCCGCATCGACAATAAATCAATAAATCCTGTTAGAGGACTGCATTGGGAGGCGCGGGCACGGGCGGTTTTTCAGCTATTGCGGGCGGGAGCGGGCGGTCAGGCACTGTACCTGCGGGTCCCGGGAATCCCGCGCAGTCCCGCAAGGCTGCCTTCTCGCTGCTCCCTCACAGCGTCACTTCTCTTGTTCTGCCCAGGAACACAGCGGAGTCACGTGATTTAACATCTCATCCAATGACTCTGCTCCGTTCCAGCGGGAAAAGAAAAGAGACCTTCTGTGAGAGCAACCTGAAGGCAGTCTTGAGTGCGCAGGAAATCTGCAATTCTGATAAGGCAGTGAAAGAGTTTGTATTACCCAGTATGTATGATTTAGGGAATAGATCAATGGATGTTTGTGAATGACTTCTGCTGGGGCTTCTATGATTGGGGAGAGTGGCATATTGGGGGGCACAGTAGGTTATCTGGAGATATATGCATAACTGGGGGCACAGTGTCATATCAATGGTTGGAATGACATATCAGGGCACAGTGGCATATAAGTGTCTATAAGGCATAACTGGGGGCACAGTGGCATATCAGGGGTTGGAGTGGCATAATCAGGGGGCTATGTGGCATATGACATGGGCACAGTGGCATATAAAGGTTCTATGAGGCAACACCAGGGGGCTATATGGCACTCCAGGGGGCACAGTGGCATATATGGGGGGCACAGTTGGATATCTGGAGATATAGGGCATAACTGGGGGCACAGTGGCATATCAGGGGATATGTGGCATATCATGGGCACAGTGGCATATAAGGGTCTATAAGGCACACCAGGGGGCTATAGGTCACTCCAGGGGGGACAGCACAGTGGCATATGTGGAGATATAAGGCATAACTGGGGGCACAGTGGCGTATCAGGTGTTGGAGTGGCATATCAGGGGGTACATGGCATATCATGGGCACAGTGGCATATCTGGGGGTATAAGGCAAATCTAGGGGGCAGAGTGCCATATAGGGGGATATAAGGCATATC
>VKOC01000126.1:91101-128889 GCA_009364415.1 Spea multiplicata
CTGGATATGCCCTCGATCAGGAGGCCATCCATGCGACACCAAACACTTACCTTTTGATGGGCTGTGACCGCTTCCGGAGAGGCGGGTCACAAGCCGCAGGCTGCCGGTGATCTTCGCCATCAAGTAAGATGGCGCCGTCTTTAACGGAACAAACAAATTTTTTCAAAGTTTCGTAGATGGTCCAGACCATCTAGTGAACTTTTGGCTCCCTTGAAGGTTGAATACAGGTACTGCAATTCACCATGCAATAATGGAGCTCAGCTTTCTAATCACAGTGTGATTAGTAAAAATAAATTAAAAAAATAAAATAAAATTGATAAATAATTAGAAAAGAAAAATAGTAAAAACTAGTAAGATGTAAAAATTCATTTTCCCACTGATGTCACTAATCAGGGGAACCCTTCCTATAAGTTGAAAAAAAATGTAAAAGAAAATGTAAAAAAGACAAAAAGAAAAAAATATATATATAAAAAATATATTTTTGTGAGCAGGTCCTAAAATTTGCATATTAGCTTAAAACAATTCTCGCATGGAAATAGTTAAAATACTGGCATATTAAATGCCCGTGGGGTGTCTACTTTTAAAAAAGGTATGATTTGATGGGGTAAATTGAATTGGCCAGGTTCAACAACATCCCAATTAACACAGGGGTAAGGATGGCCACACATCTAATTTCAAATTAGAAAAATGCACACGTACCAAATGTGGCCTTTTAGTTCCCCCAAAAAATGACACACCCATGCATGTGGGGTATCACTGCACTCAGGAGATGTTACTGAACACATTATGGGGTGTCGTGTGACAGCGGCATATACCAGGAACTGTGAATTCATACATAAAGTAGGTGTGTGTGGGAAAAATACACACACAAAAATACTACTGCAAACTTTGAAAAAATGCTGGTGGTAAAATGTGTGCATGCAAAGAGTTAAAATACCAGCATTTAAAATACCCTGTGGTGTCTAGTTTTGAAAAATATATGGTTTTGTTGGGCACACTGAAATGGCCCGGCTCAAAGATGTACCAAATAGGGCATGGGCAGTGGATCCCCAAATGCCAAAGTTCAACATTGAAAAATGCGCATGCCCCAAATGTGGCCCTTTTGCCCCCAAACAGCCAGGCAAAATCATTCATGTGAGGTATCTATGTACTCAGGAGATGTTGCTGAACACATATTGGGGTGTTTAATGATAGTGACATATACCAGAACTTTTTAATTCATACCTGAAGTAAAATGTGTGTGGAAAACCAAATGCAAAAAAATGACTACCACAAAGTTTGACAAAGACTGGTGGTAGATATGGTGCATGGAAAGAGTTAAAATACTAGCATTTGAAATACCCTGGGGTGTCTAGTATATGGGTTTATTGGGCACACTGAAATGGCCCGGCTCAAAGATGTACCAAGTAGGGCATGGGCAGTGGATCCCCAAATGCCAAAGTTCAACATTGAAAAATGCGCATGCCCCAAATGTGGCCCTTTTGCCCCCAAACAGCCAGGCAAAATCATTCATGTGGGGTATCGCTGCGCTCAGGAGATGTTGCTGAGCACATATTGGGTGTTTTGTGATAGTGACATAAACGAGAACATTTTAATTCATACCTGAAGTAAAATGTGTGTGACAAAACAAATGCAAAAAAATGACTACCACAAAGTTTGACAAAGACTGGTGGTAGATATGGTGCATGGAAAGAGTTAAAATACTAGCATTTGGAATACCCTGGGCTGTCTAGTTTTCAAAAATATATGACTTGATGGGGTAAATTGCATTGGCCGGGTTCAAAGATACCCGAAATGGCACATGGGGGGAAGAATTACCAGATTTGGAAAAAATGGCTTTGAAATAGCAAAACGCTACCTGTACTTATTGCCCCATAATGGGTAGAAAAAAGCAAAAAAACATAAAAACATTGGGTATTTCTAAACTCAGGACAAATAGTAGAATCTATTTAGCAGGTTTTTTCATTACCTTTTATAGATGAGTAAAAGATTTTTCAACTAAAAGTTAGAAACAGTCATTTTTTTCTAAATCTTTCACCATATTTTATAATTTTTTTAATAGTAAATAATATGATACAATCAAAACAATGTCATCTAAAGAAAGCCCTTCTTGTCCTGAAAAAAACAATATCTAATGTGTGTGGGTTCAGTAAACGGGAAAGAAGAAAATTACAGCTAAACGCGAGCAGCGCAGAAATGTTAAAAAGGCCATTGTCACCAGGGGAACAAACAGTAAAATCAGCCTTTGTCACGAAGGGGTTAAACACTAACTTAGCTAACATATCTGTTTAATTTTGCCACAAGCCCCATAGTATCTACATGCGTCCTATTTTATGACATTTTGAGGCTTTTCATTCCAGCAAGTTTATATTTTATGCTTTATATTTGCGGATTAAATCCAGAGCTATAATTGAACGATATAAGGCAATATACATGTAAATATGGCGCTTAGCATATTTACATAAGGCCCTGACCTAGGCAAAGTACAACCTCCAATGTGTAAATGAGTTTGTAACCGGCTCATTCAGTAGTGGCACAGTGGAGGGGCAGATTTCCCGGTTTTGCCACTTCAGCACTTGACCTACTCGGCCTAGGCCAGAATACATTGCTTGGTGTAAATAGCTATGGAAGCTCCGATGGGACACTTTGTTTTCTGCAAATATTTCTAGAATTTAGACTATGATCTTTCAAAGCTTGCCTGTCCTCAAAACTAGCAAACAAGTACAAATGGGCCAAAAAAGGTTTAGGACGCAATTTTCGGTTCGTTTTTGGCCCATTCCTTTTCAGGAAACTAATTTTGTTCCCTGTCCATTCGGTTCCGCTGAAAATTCGGTGGCATTTTTAATTGGGGAACAATTGAATTGGAGGATCGGGGAGAGGACATCAACGGAAGCGCTGCCATTTTGCCATAAATTCACCTTAGTGCAAAATAAAAACACTTTCGCTTAGATCTTCTACCTCGATTGCAGAATCAGGTAGAGGAAGTCGCAGGAAGAATCACCATTTTGACGTTAGTTCCCGACGGGTTATGTCCACAGAGACGCAGATGAAGATAGAAGAATGAATATAGAAGAGAAGAGATGGGGGAAGATTAAAAGAAAGAAGATGAAAGATAGGAGATGAATAAGAAGATGCGGACAGCGAAAGTGGTAGGCAGAAGCAGAAGTGATAGGCAAAAGAGGTAGAGGAAAATTTAGAGAGCGTGAGAGAGTGAGGGAGTGAGAGTATGTGAGTGAATGTGGGTCCACGTATTTCTGGTGAAAATCTGAGCTTTTTTCTTTGTTTTCGTTCGTTTCGTGGGAGGTCTAGCCTCGTTTTCGTATCTTTGTACGAATTGCTGAGTTAACCAAAATCCGATTAATTTGCTATTCGTACAAATTTGAATGCACAAATCCACTACATAGTAACTTTACTAATATTATCGGTCCCAATTCCACACTAAATTCCACATTAAAACTACCCATGTCCCCATCTGCTGCCAACTTCACATCATCACTTCAGTTTTTTGGGGCCCCTAATAGTTAATGTTGTACCATGCTTAGGGTACACTCTTAAAATTCTAAGAATGCAACATGTTTATGGTAGAAATTTAATTCACTCGAGAAACTATACTTTTATTGTTATCATTTTCCAACAAAGGAAATAGTATTTTTCATTATAAAGGTTTTAATAAGTTGCATCAGGCTCAGATCAGATTTTCAGAAGAAGACGTGCGCGTGCATTCCCCCTAGATAATAGATGTTCCGCTAGAAAATCATTTGTCCCATTTAAGAGAATATTTCAGGGAGATAGAATGAGCTATAACCCAAATGATAGGATCCTTGACACAAAGCACAGGGGAATGAGGGAAAGTAACATATTCTCGACATGACACGAGGCATTGATAACACAAATTCAACTATTTTTTCCAGCATAATACTTTGATAAGCCATCCAGTGCATACATACAAAAGTGACAAAGTTCGCCGTTTCATTCGGCTATAATTCCAGAACTTATCTTTATTTAACAGTCTGTGATATTGCTAATATAGTGTTACCGGACAGATTATATAAATCACACGAAAAGATAAATATGTCATCTTTCAACCATGTGACTAAAACTTTCTCATTTTTTATTTTTTTTTTGTGCTTCGAGTTCTACTTTTATTGCATAGATAAAAAAAAAAAAAAAAAAAAGATTTTAAACTCGACCCCTTAAAGGGTATAATTTGTGAAATGGACAAGTGCTCTGCTTTCAGGACGCAATATAAAAACTGTGCAAGTAGATTTTTTATCGTAAGTATAAAACTAAGAGATGGTTCCTATTGGTAAGGGGATGTATTCACTAAGCCGTGAGCAGATGAGCTGAATATGTTCACTGTACATGGGAACTTCCCAATGTAGGCTACCTGGAGGTCTCTCTCTTCCAGGGGAGATGCATCGTGAAGGAGTAGGGGGTAGACGAATGTAAGGGCTAGGTTAGGAGCACAGACCTGGTTGGAAGTGTGAAGGAGGTAGGCATGGAAAAACAACGGTCATCTTCTCAGATAAAGAAGAAACTGACAAGGAGACCTGCGGAACTATAGTCTTTACCCAGACATGCTGGGCCAGGCTCGGACTGGCCAACTGGTAAACCAGGCACATTTCCAGTGGGGCATCTGCAGTTTAACCAGTGGCCACGGGCCGGACACATGCAGAGTAAGATGGTGGCCAAAGTTATATCATGTAGAGGATGCTTTTCTTCCCAGTCCCAGGTCTAATGTTGACATGCCGAGCTCTGCATCATGAAATGTCAACCTTCTTCTGGAACAAGAACTTGGCTGGCTTTGTACAATGTAAAGTTAAATCAATGATATGACTTGGCTGAAGGACCAACCATAGTAAGCTTGATGTATAGTTAAATCAGTGAGATGACTTGGCTGAAGAACCAACCATAGTAAGCTTGATATATAGTTAAATCAGTGAGATGACTTGGCTGAAGAACCAACCATAGTAAGCTTGATATATAGTTAAATCAGTGAGATGACTTTCAAGAAATCTTGACTGCACAGATTAACTTAGAAATCCTGAAGGACCTCATTTGGCCTTTCCAGCAAGAGACTCTCACTGGTGTTCACCCTTCATAATGGACACAACAAATGCAAACTCACGTAATACACCCACATTTTATGGACTAAACCAATCTGCGCCACCATTGAGAGTCCCTGAAATACTATTTCTGCCAATTTTGGCTTAGAATCAATGTTACACAAAAAAAAAAAAAAAAAAAAAACATAAAAAAATTAGGCAATCAAATAGACTTAAATATTGAATCAAAGTGGATATTGCAATATCGATCCTAGAATCTTTAGAAGATTATAAAACTTCACAAAAAATTCAAGATGGTAAAATTTTGAGTTTTAGGGAAATTCTTTGACTGATGTAGCCCCTTGTGCGTGATGACGGACACTTTTTTATGTAAAGAATCCAAACATGCAATTTAACACTTTCGGATGGATGACCCACACATTGAAGGGTTAATAATCCAATCAATTAATGGTTCCTATTAAGCACAAAGAACGTGTGTGTGTTTACTAATGTAACATTAGGTAATCATTCCTAATATTACTGAGATTAACGGAAGATATGCCGACGGAATTACCCACATTATGCCATGGGAATTATCCAACCAGAACGATGTATGTTCCAGAAATAACGTTTTCATTTTTTTCCCCCCAAACCATTTTATATTTTACGAAACAATCGGTAAATTAAATTAAATTACGGGGTGACATAACATGGTTAACAAATGATCCATACATGTGATGAGTTCACTTTTTTTCAAGCTCAGTTGACAAGATTATTAAATTATTAAACATGAAATAAAAAAAAATGTTTAAAAAAAATCCTAGAAGATATGCATTTTACGTATAAAAGGAAAATAAAGAAGAAAAAAAAAAAAGATTCATTTCTGGTGGTCGTTTAAGGCCCTTTCAAACTCAGGTCTAGATGCGTGAGTTGTCACGGTCATCCTTGTGTGTTGTAAATCCAATAAAATCACACATTTATGCTGCAAACACTACACAATTTGGAAATTAACCCCTGAAATGCCAAATAAAATGCACTATATGATTCTCAAGCCACTACAATGCTCCCGCTAAACACAGAGCAACCACCACCTACTACAAGTTAAAATGACTATGTGTTTGGTGTGCCAAATAAAAAATTGTCTTTATTGTTTAATCTTTTCTTTAAAAAAAAATACACAAAAATACTCTGCTCTCATGAATATCAAACGATTTGCAAACACAACACAGATTTATACAAAAATAAATACAATTTGTGAAATATATGTGTGCCACACTTATCGGCACCCCTATGAATTCACATGAGAAAAATATATTTGAAGTATATTCCCAGTGATATTATGCATTTTTAGTACACCTGTGTAACTAGGAACAGGAAATTGTTCAACCACGACTTCCTGTTTCATGGGGGTATACACATGAGGTAACACATAGGCCAAATTCAGCAATTTCCGAGTAAAGGGGCAAATGGGATGAGGGAAATAAAATGATCCGACTAAATCGCTCATTTACCTAAAGATCTGTTTAACATAAAAAAAACACTTTATTAGGCAATAATACAGGGGGCAGCTGTATGTAAATGGCTGATTAAGGGGTCACTTGGGTTTGGTCAGCAGCCCCTGGTGACACCCCCTGTAATTTAGATTATAAATTGAGCCCCCTACTGAGTTGTTCATTATTATTCAATTGTGCTCTTTAAGAAAATCCCCCCTCCTGCCCTTCCCCTTTTGTGGTTTGTTCTTTTCTTGGAGGTTTTATGCTGGCATGGTGCTAGAGCTACTCACCTTTAGGGGTCAGGGCCGGCCGAAGACTTAACGCCGCCTGGGGCGAAGTTTAAAAATGACGCCCCCCCCCCCCGCAAAGTGCCGCCCCTTCAAAAGTGCCGCCTGGGGCAATTGCCCCAGTCGGCTCCATTGTAGGGCCGGCCCTGTTAGGGGTGGTCGGCACGCCTTCGGGTTTAAGTGCAAGACACTCCTTGGGCTGGGGGCCCTTGAGATTCCTATTGGTGCCACGGGCTGACGGGCAAGGGACGCCGTCAGTCACGGCAGGGATACGGTTTACACGCCTATGCCAGCTGTTCATCGACGGTTAAACTGGTTACTGTTTCATTTTGATGGTGGTTGGTTAATTGTTAAAAGGGGGCTTTCGTTAAGCGCCCAACACGTTGGAGTGAAGTTCAGGAAGGGTTAATTGTATCACGGTGCGGAGATGCAAGCTGGACAAAATAATCCATATCTGGCTTTTATTTACATTGTTAATAAATAAACTCAATTGTTAACCCCTTAATGACAAAGCCTGTACATGTACAGGCTCAAAATGCATTGTTTTCAATGGGTTTAGGGACCGCCCATTGTCCTTAAGGGGTTAAAATTACATTGGGTGTTCGTCTGTTATTCTCGTTTCTGGGAGGAGGGGAAAAGGGGGGCTGCCAGGTAGGCCCTCCTCCAGTCAAGGCGGAGAACGTCATTGGGCCAAAAAAAGAACCGAAAAATTGGAATCAGATCAGATTAACCCTTATCAGTCTGAACTATTTCTATTTTCCCGCTGTTGCCTATTAAAACTCGAAAACAATAAGGATTTATCAAACGGCTATGATATCTAATAGTATACATTTCTAAAACGCATTAAAGGAAAAAAAAAAGTAGAAGAAAAATATTTATTGCTAGCGGAGCCACTTTTCAGTTTTCTCTCCCAATTCTCTTATTGAAGTTGTGTCTTTTTCCAGAAACCTTATTTTGAAGCCCTGGCTTCAGGATTTCTTCCGCTTTAGGGTTCAGCCCTCGTTATAATCGTGTCAGAAAAGTGAAAACAGATGATCCACTTCCCGTTTCTCTCAGGATCTGAAAATGTCAAAGCTTCTACGACACAAACCTTAAACGTTCCTAAATAGAAACATAGAATCCGCCGTCAGACCGGCCCCATCCGGCCCCCATCTAGTCTGCCCGTTTCTCCTGCTGTAAAGACTCAAACCTTAATCAGTCGTTGGTCTCGTCTTAGATTCAGGAGCCGTATGTCTATCCCATGCATGTTTAATACCCTCACTGTATTACCCTCTACCACCTCTGCTGGGAGGCCGTTCTGCTTATCTACCAACTTTTCGGTATAGTAAAACTTACATTCCATCTAAGCCTCCGTCCCTCTAGTTTTAGATTATGGTCTCTCGTTCTAACATTTCTCCTCCTTTCAACTTAACTTCCCTCTTGTACTTTGTTTAACCCTTTTATATATTTAAATGCTTCTCTCTCTCTTCTCTCCCCCAAGCCGGACATATTGAGATCTCGTAGTCCTTCCTCATAACTTTTATCCTGCAAACCTTTTTCACCAATGTTGTGATTTTGTGTTGAAAACACACACTTAGTGTACTTTCTGATTGCCAACGGTGTTGTATACCTGTTCTTTAATCCTATTGGTTCTTGCAGTAGTTATATAGCACCATCATATTCCACTCAGACTTTAACCATTTGACTGTCAGAATGGATCCAAAATCTTAGAACAAGAGGTCGAAATCTAAAACTAAATCACCAGACGCTTAGATACAAATGTAAGATCAGGTTACTCTGCTGTGTGAGTGGTAGATCAGTAGAGCAGCCTCCCGGCAGAAGTGGTAGCTGTTAATACATTAATGCAACTTAAACATGCATGGGATAGGCATACGGCTCCTGAATCGAGACCGACCACTGATTAAGGTTGGAATCTTTACAGCAGGCGAAACGGGCTGACTAGACGGGCCGAATGGGGCCGATCTGTGTTTCTATGGATGATGCAGAACGCGTTACTAAAGATTTGTGTTTTTCGTCGCCTGACACTAAAAATGCTAAGTTCTGCGGCTTCCTCTGTAACAATTCTCAGGTTTAATGAGGCTGAGCCGAGTTAATAAAGGGATGTAGTCAGTAATGACTCATTGTTTTGGGTCCCGAGTCTCTGTGTGCGATAGAAGAAGACGCGGGGGTCCCAGCGCTATCTGTTCTGCCATGTCACTCGCCGCCAAGCAATGCCACTCATCAATAACAGGCGAAATGACGGATGAGTTCATTTAATAGTATTCCTCGGAGTGAGCCGACGCTCGGAGTACTTCGCCGGGGCTTACGGCTCAAATGCAGGACAGTCGGGGAGCATGGCTGGATGGGACGACTGCCATATGCGCCTGCGGCTCCTTCTGCTCTCGACAACTGCCATCCTAAATCAAATCCTGTGCCTTGCGTGGGGAGATGAGCTCCGTACCACCTGATCGAGGCATCGGGTGCTACTTATCCGCATCAACACTTCAGTCTTGTTGGATATATTATTAAGAGTTTCTGTCGGGTAGACTGTTGTGCGCACGCGGTCGGTTCCAATGTAATTTAACCCCTTAAGGACAATGGGCGGTCCCGAAGCCCGTCGAAAACAATGCATTTTGAGCCCGCACATGTACGGGCTTTGTCATTAAGGGGTTAATGTTCCCGTGTCGTGTCGAGTGGTGTATTTTTACGTTTTTTTATTGAATCATTTAGTGCTTCGAAACGATGATTGATATATTACAAGCCGGCATGCGGAATAAGATCGGTTATGTCCGTAAAGGTGCTGTCCCACTTAGATGAAACATTAAGCGTTTGAAACCTTAATAGATTTCTCTTTTCGAATCGGTTTCATTTTAAGTTTAATCGCCAAAAAAAATAAGAAACTTTAAGGTGTAATTTTTGGTTTCAATGGCAACAGCCTATAAGTGTCTGTGTTCGTGTCACATGGCAAATAAGCATTCCCTGTAAAATTAAGAACTGGCCATGCTATTACATAGAACCATAGACTATGCCGGCAGATCGGCCCCATTCGGCCCCCGTCTAGTTTGCACATTTCTCCTACTGTAAAGACTAAAACCTTAATCAGTCGTTGTCTCGTCTTAGATTTCAGGAGATGTATATGTTATTCCCATGCATGTTTAAATAACCCACTGTATTACCACTCTGCTGGGAGACTGTTCCACGTATCTACCACTCCCTAAACAAAGTAAACCATCAAAAAGCTTTTGACATTTCTCCTCTTTCTAAAAATCAACTTCTGTTAAACCCTTTTTTAAAAACCGTTTTTTTTAACATTTCTATCGCATCCCTCTTCTCTCTTCTTTCCTCCACGATTGAAGAATTATTTCTGGGAAATGGCTTATTTATTTACGCAGGTATTAAATTAAGCAGAGGATTTTAAGTTTCACATCTCACTTCCCACCAAATGAAAACGGTGAGCCCCCTGTAAATGAGAATTTTATTTTGTCCCTTGGAAGTCGAATTGTCTTATCTGCTCTCTCCTCACTTTTTGAATTGCTGCTTTTTGGACAATTTATGATATCCTCATCAAAGCCTTTTTTTTTTTTTTTTTTTTTAAAAAGCATATGAGATTGTATTATTAAGGAATATTCACAGGTTTTTTTAGATGTTGTCCTATTTTATTATTTTTTTAATTTACATTTTTGCATTCCCATTTTAAAAAAATATATATATGTTTGGATAAAAAGCCACCCCTATAGATGTGACGGTGAAAGCCGTCATAAAAAAAAAATTCAAATTCAGTGGCGTTAAATTTAGAAAAGAGAAGAGGCTTTTTTTCTGGAAAGGGTTAAATTGCCAGTGCTATTTTCTCACCAAGCATGCGCATGGTGTTTATTTATCTATTGCATATTACATTTCTTTAGACATTCCTTGAGAAGGTTTCTTATGGTCCGGAATGTAAGTGTTAAACTTGTATCCATCTCAATACATTTTTCACCATATTGAGTAACTTTGTAGAAGTCGTTGCTAGTAGGAATCTCTGTCGAGAAATCGTATTCGGGGGTTTAGCCTGGGAGCTTAATCAAGACCACGCATTTTCAACCACCATTAACACCAGTTATGGCTTAGATGGATCGTTGAATCAAGCCCAAGGTGTCTGGAAAATGTGTTTATGGATGGAAGGCATCTGTCAGAAAGATAAAAGTTCCATGGAGGTCTGTAGCGACGCAGCCTTCTGTACCAGTGCGAGTAGACGTTTACTGGGCTTCGGTGAAGAACTTAGTCAAGGGCCACCAGAGCCGAAGAGAAGAAAGAAAAGGGAAGAATATGCTCCAGCCAAGCTTCCTGCACAGCATAAAGTGCTTCCATTGATTTCAATGGAAGCACTTTCCTGACACTGACTGGCTGCTTGAAGCAGCCAATCAGTGGTATGAAACAATGGACCACCGAGAAAGGCGGTGATCAGCAGCTTCTCCTAAGGGTAACAGATAACAAAAACATTTAGGTATGTAACAGCAATAAGGGACACTGGAAGAACGAGCGAGCATGGAGCTCCCATAGGCCTAACCCACTGCCCATTCTGCCGCAGTCTTTAATGCTGTGTGATGTCATAACCTGGCTCCGCCTATTAAAGATGTGCGGTGTTGGGTGGAAGTACGTTATAGACAATCATCCATAATGTTACTAGGCCGGTTCGGTGATCAGTAATCTCCCTTTAAACTGGCCAATGGATCTGTGGTGCTTCAACCCAACAGGATCACCCCATGGACCTGCCCCCTAAGCACAGAGGCCTAGATGAGAACACAGAGATTTTTATCTCCAAATATGTTGCTGCCACCCCCTTAAGACACTAAGGACACGGACTGATGTTTGAGCAGAACCACCAGACCCCGATGGCGCTTCCATAAACACCGCGGTGGAATACTGGAGAAGAAGACCATAAATCTATAATATTATAGGACCTCGAATTCACAAATCGACAGTAATAATCACCAAATGGAGTGAAAACGTAAATAAATAAACATTATGATAACTTTAACCTAAAAATATGCAATCGACTTACTTTCTACTATTTACCCAATTTTTGGCCTAACTTTTGGGAAATGAATCCATTATTTCTATTTGTTTTACTTCTAATTGAGCATGTGGAACGTAAAAATTCTTCCAGCTCCTACATAAATGTTATGTACATATCTAATAGTACAGAAGGAGTTTATTGGATGTAATTGACAATTACAAAATAATGTTAGCCAAGAAACGGATTAACGAAGCCTAGAATTTTATTGTTTAGCCGAATTGTCTGAGCCCTTACAAAATATTTTCCGGATTTTATCGTTCCAAATTTGACTCTCTGGCAAGAACCGGAATTTTTTTGCGAAAATCTCCCGTTACAATAAACGCGGACGCATTATCATTCTTCACGCTGCTAACGCCCCTTCCAAGGCATAAAATCCAACAGAACAAAAGGCTTTCTTAACTCGGTACCGCTTTAGGATACAGTTTAACCACTTTAACTATGTTGCATTTACTATTCAATTACTCTGTACTCTTATTGCCGTTTAGAATTCATTTTAATGATTAATTGTCATTTTCTGGATTATCTCTGAATCTAATTCTAATTTTAATTTCATTTTAATATATTGTTTTCCTTTCGATTGACCTTTTTAATGTACAAATGCCTTTGGCTTTTCCTGGTTGAGCGAGCGGTCGTCTTTCTGCCCCAACACATGCTTTAAATGGCTGCCCATTAATAGCACCAAACTTTCTCGAGCCCTAGAGGGTCACGTTTAGACCGGGTAAACAACGTCGGGAGAGTCCAACAAGTGACTTTCAGCTTCCAGCTTGGACGGATGGTGTGATTGCGATGTAACCTGCAGGAGAAGTGGACATAGCTGGCATAGCTGGACAATGCTAATCCAAATAACCAAACTAAATAATAAACATAACAAAAATAACATTCCATGCTTTTCGCTATTCCTCTGGGATGGGTGGAGGTTAAAAAAAATAATACCCTTAGTAAGTGTAGCTCACCTACAAATGTAAGCTTGGGAGGAACATAGAGCTGATCTCATGCCCCTTACTGTGGGATGGGCAAAGTTAAGTGCATGAATGAAATAAATTAGTAAATAATGCATGTCCCTACCTACTTTCGTACCAGACCCGGCTTGACCCTAAAAGAGATATAACCCGTAAAACCCTGAAAATGTCCTGCCGATGACCAGTGAAGCCCTCGGTCCACATCTTTGGCACATGGAGAGGGGCTAGTCCAATACATTCATAAGATAACCAGACATTTAAAACAAATAGCAACAAAACCCAATCCTATCCATGTATAATAGCAGCGGATTGTACAATGGCCGCTGGTTGTGCGTGTTTGTATACTGCTATGGTGCCAAGTGGTGAGAGAATCATCTATTGACAATGATAGGAGTAATAGACTTCCATTATAGACCCAAAAATATTTTTCTTTGAGCATTAAATACCTGATATTATCTCATGTTCTTCCAATGAGCTCCCTCTATCTGCATACCTGGAGGCCGCCATTGTTATCAGTCATACTTTGGATGGCTTTCCTTATTCCACATTGACCTGATGCTTTATGGCAATGCTAATGAAGTCTGTTCCTCCATAGACTTTGGCAAGTCAGAGTGTCCGCCTGGTGATTAAGACTAAGTCATTTTAATGTGTTTGGGTGTTTGTTTAGTAGATAGGACGAAAAACATTATATTATGTAAAAACTAGTACTGATTGAAAAGAGAGAACACGGGTTTTTAAAACCTATATTGAAAGAGATACTCCTAAAAAAGGGTGCCGGTTTCTATTTATGTATCTTCTGATAACAATGGCACCCTTTTTTCGAGGGGCCCACTGGTCCCTTGCCGCACCCCTCTTGGTAAAATACAGACATTTTACACAATGTCACACTAACCTACACACACACTCATATGTATACCAACATGCACTCAAATTTACACACTAATGCTAACACACATTTACACATCAATCTCATTCTAACACACATACTTACACATATACACTCATGCTAACACATGCACAATCACTATAACATATATATATGCATGGATACATACTCACTATCTCCCTACCTCCCTGCCTTCCTCCATCCCACTCTTACACTTTCTCTCACTCCCTCATACCCTCACCCCTCACCCCTTTCTCACAAAGAGTTTTGTAGAGGCCCCAGGCAATTGCCCCTGACTATGTCTACTTTATCAAAATATCTTTATCATTCAATAAAAAATTCTACCTTGCTATTCTTTTTGATGATCATATATTTGTAAATTGCTAAAACAATCACTTTTTTTAAGTGAATAAATATTGTTCTGTGTTTCCCTAACTATTATCTAAAATGAATAATTAAATATAATTAAAATATATATAAGCTTAAGCAAAATAAATCTAAGCACCCAAACATTTTTTTTTGGTGCATAATTGACGCACTTATTGCCAATAATGTTTCCCAAAAAATTATAATATTCGCCATTTATGTTGAATATTAGGAAAATAGATTAAGACAGTAAGGAGCAGATTTGCCGGAAGCTTTGTGTACAATTTGTCGCGTTACTAACTCTGACAAAGACAAAGCCTTTTAATCTGTTTGCAAAATATCTCTACATTTTTTCCTCCCCATCCTCTGTTCTCTCTGTGATAAACCGTTCTATCATCTTTACTTCTTCATACCGTTAGCTGCTCGGTGAAGGCTCGTACCATAAAGGGTTGTAAAAGAAAAAGTATCCCTCTTAGGTATTCTGAACGCACTAAATAACTACCCTACTGAACACGAAACATTAATTAAAGACGTTCAATGTCTAAACTGAAGCCGTTATTTTGACATTTAAGGTCCTTAAAGCATCTAAATTAAAAATAACATGACATCCAGTAAATCATTTCCAGAGGAGCTCTTTAAGGATACCTTAATATCTTGTCTTGAAAAACAGCCTGTCCTTGAACTAATCCATAGAAAATTGTCTAAGAACCTAGTTCATAAAGCATCACGGGGCAGAAGAATTGTCTAATATTTCATATATAAATATACGCCATCGTTGGAAGTCGGTACCCACTTGAGAACGACTATATTAGCAGTTAAAACGAGTGACGCAAAGACAAAGGTTAATCTAAAAGGGTCCTGATTGTCTTTAAAATTCTAATATTTTTGTTATACTCGATCCCTTATAATTATCACTCTGTCGTGCTTTGTAGAAACAGGGATACAAGTTAACTTCACATAGAATTAATATCTGATCAAGTCATTTGGTTAATATATTGGATGAGTTGCTACATAGAATCTCTATGATGGGTCATTAAAGTGTTAATAGTTAAATAGTCACAGGGTCAGCTCGTTTTGAATGTTCTCGTGTATGGGTAAGTTCCACCAAAGGGCTGCCACTTTCTGGCCCAAGAGCACACGTGTTTACACACTCTAAGACATACGCACATACTCGATGACACACATACGTACCCGGCATGGAGCCTGTCTCTATAGCTACTCATAGACCGTGATACCTGTCATGGAATCACTGAGGGGTCACGTAACGTTGTATTACTGGCATTCCTTCCAGCTACATGGTGTAATTATGGAAAAAGATCCTCCAGAGAAAATCACCACCAGTCACGACATGACACAGCAATGAGGATACAAAATAACACCTAATTTATTAGGGGAAAACATCAGGATTTTAATGGTAACAGAACAATGGTAACTCAGGGCATGTACATAAAAACCCTGCCATTATCTACTGCCCAATGGGGAGTCAAGTATAACACATGACAGTTCATTCTGTGACCAATCAATTTAAACACGAGGAGCAGAAGCATAAGGACCAATCAGGAAAGGGTTGGGACAACCAACAAGAACAGGGCAGTACATTGAGAGGATGTCAAAACGTTTGAACCTGGGAAGCCAGTCTTTACATACCTGAGTGCAACATGGATATAGGAGCAACCAAAAGGAAGGGGAGCGACCCGTGGCAGCTGAATGAAGGTTTTCAATGGGCCATTATAGAAAGTAGCGGTATATACCGGTAATATGAATTCAGGGGAGTACGTGGAACGTTATTGGGGCAAAAGGACAGATTACCCAATCGGTTCATGGTAAAAAAAAAAATCAACAGGGATCATACAACACATTAACAGTAGTGGATGCTGTTAGCGTGTCCATCTAACTTGCATTAAAATTCTGTGCGCCCCGTTTATCGCTTACCAGTGGAGGTTTTCTGTCCATTATAATGTAATATTTTTTAGGGGTGCAAGAATCCATGATCGATATTTGACCAACTCTATTTTTGCTTTCGACAGGTCACTGAATCCTGTACAACGATACAACGTTCCATTTGTAAAAACCTTACACATTAGGGTCTTTTTGGCATTTTTTTTTTTTTTTAGCTAAAATCCAAAACACCATTTATCAAAAGTAAAAAAAAAAACAAAAAAAAACACTCGCTGACATTGTTCAATGTGATGTTTAGGATTCATATTCCGACTACAAAATTGAGCAGAAAATGCTTATAATTTCGTGCACTTTGCTGTCAATATTGCCGTTCTGTGATAAAGCTTATTTTCTGTCCTTCAACAAAATTGTCTGTTTGCTTTCGTCTTTCGAGATAGTGGCAACTGAATTAGACTTTGAGTGCGCGCTGATTTGTTTTATTTATTTTTTTCATGTTCACACTTTATTGAAAGATAAAATCAGCGTGACATTTCCAGCAGAACAATAATTGACAAAGGTAAGTGCCGCTAAAATGCAGAGGACGGATTGAAATGTTTTCTCTTGTTCGGTACTTATAGCTGAAAGGTTCCCAAAAAAACATACACAATACGCGTTACATCGGCGGCACGGGGTGGTGGACCAGTCCTGGCCAGCCCCGGAGCCCTGGGTTTCACTAGAGCAGAGATACCATCAGCCCCGGGGTTTGTGGATGGCCTGGCTAACAAGACCCCACCATGTATTGTTGTATTGCATGTATTGTTGCAGAAAGGGTCAGCTAAGGGTACGCGGCCTGAAGCCGGGAACCTGCAACCTTCTGTCTCATGTCACCCATCCATTGCCTAATCCAGTCAACTATTTTAACATCCAAACATAAACACTACAGATTACTTTCTTATTTTGAGCCATCTTTGAGGGACAGAGTCAAATTCATTACTAAAATCAAGATATCGACAAGATCTCTGTGTTTCTGATCTTGCAACCCATTTACATGCATATATTTAATCCCTTAAGGACAATGGGTGGTCCCTAAACCCATTGAAAACAATGCGTTTTGAGCCCATACATGTACGGGCTTTGTCATTAAGGGGTTAACAATATTTCCATTTTGAATTGTTTTCATTCATTTGCTAACTGCTGACGTAAGACTTTCTGGTCTGTAGTTGGCTGTGTTTTCCCTACTTTTTTTGTGAACTTCCAATCCAATAGAACTATTCCTGTCAACAGTGACTGGTAAATTAGGTCTGCCAACAATGGTTTTGCCAGAACATTCCCAAGCTCTTTCAATAATTCCTAAATGCTACCTTCCTCTCCTTCAATATATTTGTCACATCTGAGAAGTACCTACGGTGATTTCCTTTTTCCTTTAGTCTCACTAACAAGTTTACCACAAAATTCTGCTGCCTTTCTCTGGACGTCTCTTAAATAATAATTCCATTTCTCCTGGATTCCATTTAAAGATGTCCAGACCGTCAGAGACTCACCTAGGTATCTTTCCATTTTAGAAAAACAGCCTTTATAAAATCTAAAACATATGATTGATGGTCACTGGAGCCCAAGCACTCTCCCCCAATGGCATCAAAAATCAAGTCTCCATTTGTGAATACTAAATCTAGCATGACCTTCATCCTTGTTGACTCTTCTACCAATTACCCAAGACCCAATCCCTGTAAAGAATTTATGATAAAGAATCTACTCCAGGCTGACCCAGCGCTTTGGTTTTGCCCAGTCTACATCAGGAAGATTAAAGTCCCTATAATGATAACCTCACCTTTCATGGACATCTTAGTCATCTCTTCAACTAGTAGACGATCAAGCTCCTCTTGCTTGTCCAGGGGGGTCTATATATCACACCTATGAAATCCATTACTTTTGCCATAGTGGTAAAAATGACCATTTAAAGAAGAAGAAGAAACAAATGCCACAGAAATGTTTTCAGAAATCAATTCAGTGTTTTTATAAGCAGTTAAGACAGAAAGAGATGAAAATGTTATTTTTTTTATAGGCCTTAAAATATATATTATATATATCGTGTGCCATTTGGTCAACGTACATATCACCCCATACATCATGGTTCCTCATCAGAGGAGAAGCATGGGAAAAAACCACAGGGTGTTTACATAGAACCATAGAATTTGATGGTAAATAAGAACTATTTGGCCTGTTTAATATAAGTGTTGTTGTTCTTTAAATGGAATATAGTGGTCATGTGTTTCACTTTACAAGATGTGTTCAAACAATTACCTTCTATAAAAAAAAGGAAAGAAAGAATTCTGGCAGACATATTGAAGTCACCGCAATGTACAATTGTTAACATAATATACTTAATATATGAGATATAAACAGGAGGTGCTTACGTTTTGAGTTGAAAGTGAGATATATTTATTTGGGTAATGGTGTTATGAGTCAAATTTATCAAGATATCAAAATATATCATTGTTTGATGAATAACGTAGGAAAGGACTCTCTTTCAAGTGTGTGAAAAAAAAAAGCATTTGATTAATATACCTCTTGATGTGCTTAATAAAACCTCTATTACATTTTAGCTATCTTATGCTTGGCTCGCTTCAGTGAAAAATGCCCTCATCATCTGTGCTTCTGCTCCTGGGACTTTAAAAATGGAGGCAGAGCTGGAGATAAAATGTAAAGGAATTGAACAAGCCCCACACGGCACATTCAGAGTTTCGAAAAACAAAACAAAACAAAAAAAGCTAATACATTTTAGCTGGCACATCATTTTTAATTTTAAAGAGTGTAATTGTTGCCGTCAGAACAAAATGAATCGATCAAAGCTACCAGTAGCTTGTCATTGTATAGTTTCCAAGTGTCCCAGTTACTAAAAGTGTTTAAGGCGTATCACACCACAACGTTATGCTGCATCCGCAAACCCACCGGGATACAATACTGGATAATTGATTTGTCTATAGAAGAACATAAAAAGAACTTTTTTTAGGGCATCCTTAGTCTTCTTTCTTCGTCCAGACATGACCTCGCAGTGAACAGCCATAAAAATTGCGAAGTTCCATCACACATGAGTTTCGGTAGCAAATATGCCATGAATGTCCCACTGGCGACTCTGTTTCTATAGACACTCCCCCCCACACCCTAAACTCTGCCAATCAGAAACGTGGTCTCTTTCCTTAGGCTCTAGATAAGTCTCTTCACAGTCCCTGTTCAATAGAAAGTGATCTAGAACCCAATGAGAGGACTGTTCCCAGCTCCTTCACAAATTGTACAGTAATTAACCCCTTAATGACAAAGCCCGTACATGTATGGGCTCAAAATGTATTATTTTCAATGGGTTTAGGGACCACCCATTGTCCTTAAGGGGTTAAAATGGCATTGTTATAGTCATAATGACATATTCCAAGTAAAAAAAAAACTGCGGAGTAAGAGGGGCTTTGGAGGCCCTCAACAAAATGATTTAGTGTGGGCCCTTGTTTAACACACAGTGATAAAAAATGATGTTGAATCTCTCTCACCGATCGTAAGAGCAAGAGACCATAATCTAAAGAAAGCAGAACAGAGGTTTAAATGGAATGTAACGAAATTCTACTTTAGGAAGACGATGGTAGACAAGTGGAACAGCCTCCTGGCAGAAGTTGTAGAGGCTAATACCAGGGAATGAGATTCTGAATCTAAGACTAGACCGAGGACTGATTATGGCCTGTGGTCCTTTCATCAGAATTAACAGACGGACTACATAGTAACATATAAATTTAAGTTGAAAAAGGACACAAAGTCCATCATGCTGAACAAGAAGAGACGAATGGTTCCTGTCTGTGGTCAAATTCCATGTTTCTAAGTCTAAGGAGCTTCTCCGACTAGTGAAGGCCCTGGGCGACTACAATTCTTGCTCCTTCTGGATACAGTTTACCCATTTCTTGTGTATTATAAAACACAATGACTGGTTTTGTTTCTACAAGTGACTAAAACTATGTTAACGCTTTCTAAAAGTAATAAAGGAACCGTATTCATTAGCATTATAAAATCTATAAAACTATGTTTTTTTGCCTTAATTGCAATAATTATTTTAGATATTGCGCCGCACAACCCCGAACGCGCGATGAAATCGAAAAACGCAATCAATAATTATATCTATTTTATCTTGGTTATAGCCGGTTGAATATGCTTTAACAAATGTTCAGTGTGGTTAATGGGCATTTTAATTACACAATCTGTACATGAGAAATATTGATTAATGAATTGATGGCTGAATTAAAATGTAATTAAATCAAATTGAGTCAAATAACCACTGCTTTTTCAGCTTGACTTGAGGCATAAATGAAAATAAACTGTGGGTTCTATGTAGAATAAGGTTACCATAAACTTTATAGGAAAATATTGCTGGAAAATACATTTTTTTATTAAAAGTCCGTTTTTTTTTTCTGTAACCATGTCACATCTTGGCGACTCAGTGTTTAATTTGCTAATGGAGATGTCCTTTCTCATTTGTGAATGGGCAGACCACATAGGTCATCTGGTTAATTGCTTTCATTAGATTCAATGTTCCAAATTCCGTATTGGTGAGTGAGATATGTTCATCCTGAAATAGACTGGACAGTCCCTCTACTTGAGGCCATCTGTTGTGTTGAAATAACACAATACCTAAAAATTGGAAAGAAACACTCATTTAATTGAAATTATACCACCAAATAAACATTAGGACCAATTGATATTATTATTATTATTATTTACATATCTGTATATTAAATATCCAGATAATATAGAGAATGTTATAAACAGTATTGATACATGTAACAGGGTCATCAATGCCGGTGTCTATTGTTTCTTCTGTACAGTTTACGCACAAGCCAGTTCAAATATTCCTAGTTTAAGCTGCTTTAAATTGTTTGAACGGTAGTGTGGGTATATATGTATAGAGAGGGAGAGAGAGGGAGAGAGAGGGAGAGAGAGAGAAAGAAAGAAAGAAAGAAAGAAAGAAAGAAAGAAAGAAAGAAAAAAAGAAAGAAAGAAAGAAAGAAAAAGAACGAGAGTGAGAGGCGAGAGAGTAATACATACTCAGATAAGCACTCACACGATTTCACTTCAATTGCTTTATTGTTCCGATCAAGACTTTTTGTCGAGGCACCCTAGAAAGTTCTAACACCCAATATCAATACTTTAAAGCTTTAAAGCTGTCGTCTATTTGTCAGGAATGACCCAGTGAAGGTCTCCACACCAGAGAGTTTTCAAAAGGCCTTCTATATCTCAATACCTATGGAAGCAGCATTTTCACACATGGCTTCTCCATTTTGGCTTTACTTTTGTTGAATAAATAATCACGGTGTAATATCTTATATGTTGTTGTTTGCCTACCTAATTTTTAGACCTGCCAAGAACAGATGATTGTTATTATGTCCTGAAATGGAATACCATTAAATTCAAAGAGGGTTCTTTTTCACATGACTGTATATATTTATTTATATTTATATATATATATTATATATATATATATATATATATGTAAAATCTTGAAACTTTACAAGAAAAAAAATATTTTGAAATATTTTTTGGCTATACTGTATAACTTCTAGTGTCGCCATGTAGTGAAATAAGAAACTTTGGCGTGGATAGCGACAGAAATAATTGACATACGAAAATATCCCCTATCATTTACATATATATGCAAATTATCAAGTAATAAAAAGAAATCCCATATGGCATTCCTGAGCATTATGCTTACTATTCAAGAAAAGAAAATACCAACAGATTTGTGTAACACACCAACAGAAGCTCATCTTTATTTAAAGTGGACAACTTGCCATCCTAAATATATCAAGACTAACATAATTTATAGACTTGTCCTCAAAGCTTAATTTTTCTACAGTACTGCTGACGCCTGCTTTAATATTTTGTACTTAGCTAGATCAATACTTTTAAGATTCGGTACTAAATGCATTAAAAAAAAAGCACATTTTATGTTCACGCAAACATATATAAAATTTGGCATATGGGGTACTTTTGATTGCTCTATTGGTGCTGCTCACTTGTTGTTCCAAGGGCCATGTTTTTCAGAAATAATGTTTAAAATAAATATAAGGATCAATATATTTCAATTTTTTTTGTCAGTTTTGAAAATGTGTGAGTTGCTAATAGAAAATTGTCACCTTTCCCATTATCCCTGATCTTCAAGTAGATCTTTTAGTTTCCCCAGAATTGTTTTTCAGTTCAATGCACGAAATGTGTGATTTTTACAGTTCAAAATAAACAATATACAGTAAATATTTTAACCCCTTAATGACAAAGCCCGTACATGTACGGGCTCAGAATGCATTGTTTTCAATAGGTTTAGGGGCCGCCCATTGTCCTTAAGTGGTTAAAATGTCCTGTTCTCAGGATCTTACCATATTCTCTGTTCCTATCCTATACTAGTTCTATTTGTGTTGTTTAGTTGCCTCTTAAGGAAACACTGCTTTGACTACAGCGTTATACGGAGGTCGTGTCAGCTCGGAAGGCCTCCATATGGGCGGATTGAGCAGGAAAAAAAAATGGGAAGACTAGATGGGTCAAATGGTTCTATCCTGCTAATTTTGTTGGGGATGTCTGATATCTTGCTTATAACTGGTCCTTCCAATGGGGGGGGGGTCCACAGAGGGGTTGCCACCTTATACCTAGGCCACAATGGCCAGCCGATATAGGTTTAGTCAAAGGTTTCAACTTTCCACTGGTGGTAAGATTCCAGTGAAATCTTGATCATGGAAACGAAAATAAATTTGCATGAAGGTCCCTGGTATACCAGCTTACCCGCAGCTTCGACGCATGGCGCATCCGTCCCGCCGCATGCCAGCTACTACGGCGACTGGATCCTCTGCTGTTGACCTCCTCAGCCGGTGGACCTTCAGGTCTCCTCGGCAGACTGGCTACCTAATTAAATATTAAATTAAAATGTACTAATACAAACTGTGGATGATTCTTAGTGTTGGATTCAATTGTGGATTCATCTCAGATGTGACAAATATCCTTTAGGACAATCATTAGTCTCTTTAAGGAAACCCAGTTAGAAAGAATGATTAGTATAAAATGTCTTCCACGAGTTCAATTCAAACCAAGCGCTGAGGTTAACTGATAGAACTGCTTATTATGCAATCTTTTGAACCGACCGCAATTATTTTGTACCAAAAAAATATGGAAACGATGAACATATGAATGATAAAGCCAACATGAAATAAATAAAGCGCCGTCGGCTGAGATCTGATGAGGGTCATAGGTAACTTATTAACAGCAATTGTCATTATGAGGTAAATGGCGCCACATGAAAATTTAGGGGGACAAGGAAATGTTTGTCAGGTTCCGCTCGTATAGGTGATGACCTGCCCGTAATTACCTTATTAGCACTCGAAACACCATTACGATGGCATCATTTTCTCACTTCAGAACAGACAACAAAATAATAATGGCTCCATTGTTAAAATTTCTTAGGCCGGCATTTCGGCCAAACTGTAATTACCGCAGGTCACGCTAATGTGAGTTTGCTTTTTTTTCTATTCGGCATGAAAACCCCCAGAAAATTAAATAAATAAATAGAAATAAATGATCCGCAATTATATTAAATCAATCTCTTAGATTTACATTATTTGACTATTTCGTAAAAAAGTAAACCTATTCATAACGTTTGGTTGGTCAGGTCCTTGTTTTGATATCTGGTTATCCTCTATATAAATGCCTTCATATATTTAGGTCTTTAGACCACCAGAGCTAGATTAACATTAAAGGGGGTCCTTGCTAGGTGACCAATTTGGGGCCCCTTACCGTGGATCATTTACATGCAAAACCTGCATGATTGATCTGTCCGGGCCCCTTATACATTAGCAGACACCAGAGCCACCATTGAAATATATATTAATGCACAGATACCCCCCCCCCCTAAATGTCTCAGGACCTAGCAGGCACTTAATGTCGCCCCCTCGCGACATGAAAAAAAATTAATTCATTACTTTAGTATCATTGAAGACGCCTAATGTTGCAAAATGCATTTGTTTTTGGAGTTTCGTATGAATTCCCAAAATTGGCAAATTATGTGATTAATAATATATGAAAGTTTATATTATTTTATATCATCACAGAGTACCTATTGCTGGGAGTCTCTTACCTGTTTGACTATATTTTACTTAGCACTAAGCCCAGGAAAAAAGAAATCAGTTTGGTTGACTTTTGAGAAATTCATAAATACACAGAAAATAAAAACATGGAATTTGGACCCACTTGGCCTATCTAGTCTGCCACCCATTTTTTCAGATGTAAGACTCAACCCTTAATCAGTCGTTGGTCTCGTCTTAGATTCAGGAGCCGTATGTCTATCCCATGCATGTTTAATACCCTCACTGTATTACCGTCTACCGCTTCTACTGAGAGGTAGTTCCACTTACCTACCACCCTAACGTAAAACTTTTTTACATGTCATCTATGCCTTTGGTCCTCTAGGTTTAGATTAGGGCCCCTTGTTCTAACATTTCACCTCCTTCCCTCCTGTACTTAATTCCCATGTTTAGTGAAAAAACCCCATAGATAATGAACCTCTACCGAAAATATATTCAGAATTTGTGTGAGATTCAATATAATGTCAATAAATAAATAAAATGTGAGTTTCTGAAACGAAAAGCCTTTTGTTTAGTTAATAAATTATTAAATAGAAAAAAAACAAAACGTGTGAGCTAGAAATATAAAAAGGTATAGAAACCGAGCTACATAAAAATAATTCTAAAAAGTTTATATTTAGTGAAGTCAAAACCTTAATACCCAAAACTATTAGAATTAAAACCCATTAGATTTTGTCACAAGCCCTTTTAGTGAATTTGTTTTTAAAATCCATTATCACAAAATATATTTCTATATATTTAATTCAATTTGTTTGGCTGCAGTTTTTTATTTTTTTTGTTTTACATTCCTCCCCCCCCTCCCCCCGATATTTCATCTACTCTCTTGACAAGAAAAAAATACGAAATCAATTTCCTTTCCGAGACTTGCCTGAAAGCTGTTAGGCAAAGTTAGTCATTTTGTTCAATTGTCGTCAGTCGCATTAAATGACGCCATTTACCGTAATTGCTCGATTTTGCTCTGAAAAATACCCCTCGTCTTATAATCGGGGTCGTCTTTTAATCAGACCTCAAATAGGTCTGACTATGAGACTAAGCTCCAGATCCCCCGCATCGATGCAGGGGACCTGGATCCTCCTGTGTTATGCCCCCCCCCCCCAACTTACCGGTGCTTCCCCGGTGCTTAGTCCGGACAGCGTGTAGAGCTCTATGCGAATCGGGTAGAGCTCTACACGCTGCCCAGACTAAGTACCAGGGACTCAGAAGCACCGGTACGTTTGGAGGAGGGAGGGAGTGTTAAACGGGGGGCATAAGGCATTTCTGGAGGCAGAGTGCTGTGAGATGCCTTTTGACCCCATTAATGCCGCTCTGCCTCCAGAAATGCTTTTTAACCCTCTAAACACCACTCTGCCTCCTGAAATGCCTTATACCTCCCTATATGCCACTCTGCCCCATAATATGCCTTTTAACCCCCTAAATGCCAGAGTGCCATATAGGGGTATAAGGCAATTCTGGAGGCAGAGTTACACATAGGGGGTCAAAAGGCATATTATGGCGCACAGTGGCATATAGAGGTTTTAAAGGCGTATCATGGGGCAAAGTGGCATTTAGAGGGTTAAAAGGTATATCATGGGGCACAGTGGCATTTAGGGTGTATAAGGCATTTCTGGGGCAGAGTGGCAAGCCTGGGGCAGATGTGCATAACTGGGGGGCAGGTTGTAAAAAAAGGAAATAAAAACAAAATATTTTTCTCAATCATAGCTTTTATTAACAAACAATTGTTCACATAGTTTACATGAATTAACATTTACTGGTAAAACTTTTTTCCTATAGGGTCGTCTTATATTCAGGCTTTTTTCTTTTTTCCTAAATTAATATTCAGATTTGGGGGGGGTCGTAATCGAGCAAATACGGTATATTTGAATAAACGACTAAGCTGAACATCACCCAGAGATCACGAGGCTTACCATAGAAAACCTAGATTCCAAAAATAATGAGTTAATGTTTTTATTTATTTATTTATCTGTTTTTGTCGAAAACATCCCTTATTTGTTCAGTGCGATTTTTTTTTTCTTTGCCACCAAAACGTTAATTGTGCGATTGGGTATAACAGCTCTTTACGTTCTCGGGCCAAGTTCTAAAGAGCCGTTGACGTTGAAAGGTTTTTCCTCTCTTAATTTCAATCATGGGCAAGCTTTGAAAAGAACGTGACATCTTCTGCATCAGATCTTTTAAATGCATCGGAGGCAGATACACAAAACTCACTCGTCGGCTACCTGAATAATTGAGGCTTTGAAACATCAAAGTTTGACATCTTCAAACACCCAAGTAGCTTTATTGGAAATATTCTTTCACGAAGACAGACTAACCCTGCCATTTGAGATCAATGAGTCCCAAAAAACACAGAGTCCGGCTCCAGGATAAGAACAAGGTAGATGTTTATTTCCCGCCGAGTAGCAGGTGCATTCGATAATAGAAATTAAACCTTGACAATCGCATTAGTCATGTCAATAAAGGTGGAAAATTTGGGAAAAACAAACAAAAAACTATTTAGTTTGATTTCTTCTTTTTTGTCCTTAAATGACGCTGCAAATAACGCATCATCTTATATTTATATGACCAAAACTGAATTTATTTTTATTTATTTCTTTTTTTATTTTAAAAAAAGCAAATATAGAGCAAAACGTTCTATTTTATGAATACAAGTCAGTGTCTGGAAAAATCGGAGTATTTTTTTTTCCTTTCGCGGCGTTGAAAAGGATTCTTTAAATATATAGAATATGATTTTTATATGAATTTTGAAAAAAAAATATTGCTTGTTTAAAGTTTATCAAAAATCCCCCCAAAAATGACCAAAGAAAAAGAATAAGGGTAGCTGGTAAGGTTTGATGGTTTATTTTTAGAAACAGCAGGCAATCGTACAGGGCTGAACTGGCAAAGGAAAGCAGCCCTTCATAGAAGCTTGGTAATCCCCTGGCTATCCCTCACTTATGATGCCTATGACATCACCAATTTTCCAGCCAATAAAAGCTAATTTTATTTTCATGCGGCACGTTTGCCAACGGACTGCTTGGAAATAAATTAAAAAAAAATAAAATAAATACAATTCTTTAAAATCTATGATGAAATGCTGACATTGTAAGATTCATTTTCTAATTTATTAGAATCGCTAAATACCGTATTGGCTCGATTAAAGGCCGCACCCTAAAATTTTCTTAGTGAAAAAAACACTTAGTGGAATAGATATGCTGCCACTCTGCCCCCCCGAGACATGCTGCCACTCTGCCCCCAAGATGTGCCCCCACCCAGACTTACCAAAGCAGACTCCCGGGTGTCTTGCGGGGCCGGCGGGGGACATATGCGCAATACGCGTAGACAACTTCCGTTGCCGGCAAGGGAGATTGTTAAAGCGCATCGCGCAGACGTTCACCGGTTCCGGCGATGTGAGCGTAAATGACCTCCGCTGCCGGCACGTCTGCACGATGTGCTTTAACAATCTCCCTTGCCGGGACTCCCCCCCCCCATGGGAATTCCCAGCAAGGGAGATTGTTAAAGCACATCGTGCAGATGTGCCGGTAGCGGAGGTTGTTTCCGTGTATCACCGCAGCCAGTGAACGCCTGCGCGATGCGCTTAGACAATCTCCCGTGCCGGGACTCCCCCCCCCCTTAGGAAGTGCCGACAGGGGAGGCTGTCTGAACGTATCGGAGAGAAGGATGCAGGTCCCCTGCAGCGCTGCGGGGCATCTGTATCCTAACCCTGCTGCCGCCCGTTGGGCGCTAGACCCCGAATATACGCCACACCCCCACTTTAAAGACTTAAAGTGGGGGGGTGCGGTCTATATTCGGGCAAATAGGGTATATAATATTTTTTTTTCATTTTTTCTATTTCATTTTATAGTTTTCTATTAAATGTATATTATAAAAAAAATGCATTTAGCGCTGCTAACTCCATGTTTAAGTCTATATAGGTTTTATCTCCAATCCCGCCATGAAAACCACATTAATTTTAACTAGATAATGATGAAGATATCTCTTAGAGAGAATAGGCCATTTTAAGATTTATGGTCTGTTTCTTATTTTTTTTTTTATATGCTTTCCACTACTAGCTTGTTTATATATATTTCGTCGTTAGCGTGTTAAAGATGTTCCAATATTTGATTCCAGCTGGTTCATTTTTCTTTTTTTCGTCGTGTTTTTTTTTTTCTGCCTGCAGGTTGTGATTAATCTTTGCGGTTAATGCATATCCAAATATGTTATGCTTCTGTTTAGCTACGAATATCTCTGTCAGGATACATGTGTACATCTCAATGTCATTGTTGCAGAACAGCAATTGAGAGAATTATAACTATATTTACGAAGAACAGATGCCGAACAAATCAAAATACATAAAGTAGTGAGTAGGGGCAGATGTTTCTTCTAAAGTCAAATGGTATAAGAAGATCTATAATATGCATGATATGTATATTCATTTTTAGCAAGATGTCTCGGGTAATATTTTCCTTCTGTGACATCATCGCGCAACAACAGGTTTTGTGCCCTCAAGAAAGGCTTCGTCGGAATAGAAAAAGGAAGAAAAAAAAAAAAAAAAAAAGGAGAAGAAGAACGTGAAACATCAGGAAAACGTAGCCTTTGCTTTGTTTTTGGAAACACAACTTTTTCAGTATACAAAAGAGAGAATTGCGGTTTCAACGTATAGACTTCTTTATGAGTCATAAGGACCCGACCTCAATGAGCTTCTCTCGTAGAAAGGGATAATCGGACCATATATAATTAAGAAAGATTAAGAAATAATAAAAAAAAGATTAACCATTAATAATAAATAGTTGAAACAATAAGTGGTAAATGTGTTCAGTCCAAACCCACAATATCACATAAGTGATCATGATTGTCTTAGAAATTATAAGTGTGTGATAAGAACTCATCTGGACACTAACGGAATTCTGCAAAAAAGTTTTTTTTGCATTTTTTTATACCAGGCGTGTAGCAATACAACCCTCAACGGCTACAAAGAAGCTAGGAGGTCGGAGTATCATGGCCTGAAAATAGGTAGTTTATTGTATGGTCAGTTAAAATGCCGAAGGTGGGATATTCGAAAATTGCCGCCCGTTTGTGGACCTCGAGGATTTACGTTCTAGTTTTTTATGCTATAACTTTGTCAAATCCCTTTTATATATTTAAATCTTTTTATCATCACCCATCTAGTCTTTCCTGATAATTTGAAAACCCTGAACTACTGCACTAGCTCTTTTTAGGACTCTTAGAAACATCTGTATTTTTCTGGAGATTACCGAGGGAAGCATCTATGGAAAGCTGGCATGGGCTTATTCTCCCCTAACTTTATTGCTATGTGATATGATTATATGGTTTATATATAAATAACAATAATAAAATAAAGTATGAGAACGACGCATCTCAATTAAAGGACCACTCCTGCCATTGATGCGTATGGTAGCTGTATGGTCCTCCATCCATATGGTCCCCACTACAAATATATTGAGAATGCCCAAATATGTATTTGCCCCGTTCCTCATCCCTCTTGCTATTTGCCATGCAGGCTGAACATACCTCCTTGCATGTGATGTACTTACCACCAGTCAACCCCAACTCTGGCTCATGAGACCGCGTGTGAGCATTTGGGAAAAACACTCACACTGATTTCAGTCCGAGTGCTTTCATGCCACTGGTGGGTTGCTTCAAGCATTAAGGAGGAACAAGGGCAATATAAAATTAATAAGATGTATATTGGAGACCAGGTAATTCCCCAAAGCGGCCTTAACACTGAGCCAAACAGTCATCTCTCTTTAAGCTCACTAATGGGGTCTATTGATGAAAAGAAGAGTTGGTTACGAAGGTCCAACCTTAGCGAGCTTCTGCCGCGGGAAGCGCTTGACTTGGCTAATAATAGGTGATCAGGATCACTAGTGGTCTGCTGATGAATGGGCCGATTACAAAAGAGATCTCTGATCTCCACAACCAGCTAATTTCCACCATTGAGGCTGAGGGCAGCCACCATACACTGTTTTAAAAGGTGCTTTGTCTCTTTAAGTCATGTGGCGCCAGGATATGATGTCATAACCTAGCTCTCTGCAGAGAGGACAGCAGTTATGAAGGGGTCAGCTATGGACGCTGCCATTGGTCAGGTCTAGGGCAGTGCCCAGGGTAAATAAGTCACTGGTGGTCGGGGAGAGATAAGTGATAACATTTTCCTTTCTCTTTGATATCTGCCTTTTGAATTATTAATGCCAATTTATACCTATTTGCTTGCACGTTCCTTTTTTCACATACTGTCTCCATAGCAGTTATTTATGTATTATTTTATTGATTTATTTTATTTATCTATTATTATGTGTTATATATGTATTATTTATCTTTTTTTTTAGATTTCTAAGACATTAATGCAGAAACATAGTATTTCTGTTTGTTTTTTTTTCTCCCTCTGTTGACTGTTGCTGGCATTTTCACTTTTCCTTTGTTCAACACGTCAAGAGCAAAATAATAAACAGAATTGTAAATAAATAATAAGGTACGTACTTCTGTATCCGCAAGTCTACCGGTTTTCCCTCGCGTACACAGACAAGAGCACGAGAAAATTCAAAAGACATAGGGTTACGTTTTATCTTTAAAAAATGTGACTGACTAAATTTAAAGGTTCTGGCTCAAGGTCGATAAACCTTGAGTCAGGACGGATTTTTTAAAAATGTGCTTTTCAGAAAACAAAATCATAAAAAAAGTAATTTTAGGAGTGGGCTTGTACCTTTTGGCCCCGGAGGCAAGCAAAGTCAAGCAGCTCCATGACCCTTGACACCCCTACATGTATGACAGACACATACACTCTCACACATATGCTCTCATGCATGCACACTCTCATCCACATACACACCTGCTTACATACTCTCCCACGCACACACTCCTTTAGTCACATACACACATACACCTAGCATGTCTTGTGCTGCTACTGCGGGGCCATGTAATCTGACAATACATGACCCCACTGGGCTCCCATCTCCCATAGATGGGTGGACCAGCTGAAATTGCCCCTGGGTTAGCCCACCCTTAGTAACTTTGTAATATTTAATAAGAAAGGAGGTGTAAAAGTGTATTACATAATGGTCACATTTAACGCAGAAGGTGGTGATTCTATTTTGTATGGTGAGGTGTCTAAAGTGAATTAAATATTAATTTTATATATTATTTTTTTTTATCAAAAGAGAAACTAACCAGAGCTGAACACAAACCCAATAAGCAGATATATTTTGTTTAATTATGTGGCTTTAGTTCAGGCTCTGTGCCATTATATAGTCAAAGCCTTAAAACTTTGATAAGCCTTGTGGTTTCTCCTCGTGGTTGGCGATACCGTCACATTAATTACTTGACTCTATTATAATAGTCTCCAAATCATCTGTGTTTTTTTTTTTTTATTAATACATAGAGACCGAGATATTATTATGCATCATTTACTACATTTACCGTTATATTAAAGTAATAATTTGTAATTGTATTTAAAGTCTGCTTCCTTTTATTATATCTTTTATTCTTCAATATACTGGACGGGCTGATTAAAGTACCTTCACATGCTAATTATCAAATTATAGAGACAGAAAACATCTCATTATAAGGATCAGAGTTTGGTTTTCTTTTACCCCCTACTTGTCCGTTGGAAAGAAGTAAAAGGAATAATTTGGTGAGCATTATAGAAACTAAATTATTCCATAGATTGCATTTTTTTTTTTCCCAGAAGCACAATAATGAGATGAATCCATGTCTTCGGTAGTGAAGGATAAATTATTTAATGTAAAAGTGACTCTTTCTACAAAAGCTAAATGGCCTAATTACATTTTTTCCCTGTTTAGTCCAGTGAATGTCCCCCATAATAATATAATTAGTTGAGACACGTGAAAATTCTATGAATTTCAACTTCTATGGTCTTATTTAATGTTTACTGCCCTTTGGAAAAAAAATACCTATTTTCTAAACTTCTTTTCTTTTTTGAACCTTTTTTTCTTAACAAAAAGACGATTGGACTGGGAGGTTTATTTATTTATTTATTTGTCCCTGGCCGGATATTTTATAATTTGTCTGTGTTGGACCATCTGCCTGGAGAGTCCTTGGAGAGTCATTCTGTCACTGTTCCATTCTCATTTCATCTAATACTTCTTGTAATTTATATGCCACCTGGCTTTTGATCAGATATTTCTGTAGAATCACGGTTTCAGTTTCAAATTTTAATACAGGAAGAGCCTTCGCAGTTTGCCAAGGCTAAAAAAGTGTCTAGTTTGTAACCTGATTATTTACCATATTAGGTAAAACAAACAATTGACTTTTTTTTTAATTTAAAATAAAATATTAGCCAATTTATACAAAAATAATTATAAAATATTGCATTGGCGTTTATTTTTTTCTTCTTCTTCTTCTTCTTCTTCTTTTATTATTATTATTATTATTATTATTTCATTATTATTTTAGTAGTAGTCATAGTATATTATTATTATTATTATTATTTTAGTAATAGTCATAGTATATTATTATTATTATTTTTGTACTAGTCATAGTATTTTATTATTAGCATTATTAATATCATTATTATTATTTTAAAAATGTTACACAATTATTCTTTGTCATTTTGTAAAGTGTACAATTAGTCTATATTATAGATTTTCAGGTATAGTTTTAAAAAAGGTTTTCTGAGCACAGGCATTTACCAACGCAGTCTATTAAAGCTGCTGTTCTACCTACTGCTTAAACTGCTTTTAGTAATGTTGAATCCCCCAGTGCTCAAGAAATATTTGTTTTGATATATGTATTAATATCTTAACCAAGTAAAAGCCTGTCATTTATAAAAGCAGGCACTGATTGGTTGTTGCCATTGTTGCCATATTTATTATATATTTTGGTAAGGTGTACTTACTTGACATGTTAGAGAGGTCAATGAGTGTGTTATCAGTGGAACAGCACCTTAAATTTAACTTTTATTATTTAGAAACCTTAACTGCCCTTTTAAGAAACATGGAATTTCTCATTAGATCGGCCCCACTCGGCCCCTTCTAGTCCCACCGTTTTTTCCTGCTGTAAGGACTCAGACCTTAATCAGTCGTTGGTCTCGTCTTAGATTCAGGAGCCGTATGTCTATCCCATGCGTGTTTAAAATCCCTCGCTGTATTTACCTCTGCTGCTTCTGCTGGGAGGCTGTTCCACTTATCTACCACCCTCACAGTAAATTAAAACTTCTGTGCGTTCCATCTAAGCCCCTGGCCCTCCAGTTTTTAATAAAGTAGAAGTAATGCTAGTCTCTCGTCATGTTCTGTGCAGGGGCTCAGTCATTAATTTAATGGTACAAAGTCAGAATAAACATTTATATGAAGTTTGTTTCAAAGCCAGAGGATTCTTTTATTTTTTTGTTTTAATATTTCTCATCTTGGTATAGAGGATTCATTTTATAGTTATGGCTTCGAGCGAGTACATATTTATAAGTCGTCTTCAACAGAGTTCACATAAAAACTATAAAGTGTGATCTTCATCTGCGAAGAAACATTTGCACATCAATAAAAAAGAAAATAAAAAAAATTGTGTCTTCTAGGTTGTTACCTACAAACTTCATATTTCTCAAATTCAATATTTATTTATTTTGCAACAAAATGGACGCTTCTCGTTTGGGCTCTCTAATTTATTTGTTCTGCTCAGTGTGAGTGAAAAAAAAAACACAACTGAAAGCACTCGATTGTATAAAAAAATAATGACCGCCATGAGGGTTGCTGAGGCCACATCATGCAGCCGGCTTGTCTAAGTAGATGCTAATTACTGGTCCAAGGAACAAAAAGGAAGGACACTTGGGCCTGCAAATACATTGATGAACGTGCACTCACTCGAGTCGTTGTTGAGAGAGGACAGTTTGGCGAGCAACCAAAATCACCAAAACAAACCTTTCAATATGTCCATCTTAGAGGAACGAAGAGAGAGAGAGTGGATATGATAGAAACATTTAAACACCGTAATTGCTCGATTATCAGACGACCCCCCAAAATTTGAATATTAATTTAGAGGAGAAAAAAAAAAAGAAAAAGCCTGAATATAAGACGACCCAATAAGAAAAAAGTTTTACTGGTAAATATTAATCCACATGTGAACTTTTTCATATTTAATAAAAACTATGATTGAGAAAAATGTATTTCTTGTTTTTATTTCGTTTTATTTGCGAACCTGCCCCAGTTATGCACATCTACCCCAAGAAATGCCTTATGCCCCCAATATGCTACTTTGTCTCCCAGATATGCCTCTTGACCCCCTATTTGCCACTCTGCCTACCAGATATGCCTTATACACCCCTATATGCCGGGGCTTCTATGAATGAGCACCGGAAGGTCATGTGACGCCGGTGCTCTGTCATAGAAGCCCCAGAGGAAGTGCTGGCAGCAGCGGAGGTTGTCTGTGTGCATCGCACAGATGCCCACCGGCTGCTAGAGAGGAGGATCCGGGTGCCCTGCAGCACTGCGGGGGATCTGGATCTTAGTCTTGTAGTCTATTTGAGGTCTGATTAGAAGATGACCTCGAATATAAGACAATGTTTTTTTTCAGAGCATTTGCTCTGAAAAAAAAAGTCTTATAATCAAGCAAATACAGTACATAAAGAGGTTTAACAAAGCTCAGGAGGGAAGTTTATTTCAAAGGAGGTGGACTTTTAGAACAAGAGGCTATAATCTAAAACTAGAGGGTCAGAGGGTCAGAGGCTAAGATGCGACGTAAAGAGGTTTAACTGTACTGAGAGGGTGGTAGATAAGTGGAACAGCCCTGGGCAGTGGTGGTAGAGGCTAATACAGTAAGGGGATTTAGACATGCATGGGATAGGCATACGGCTCCTGAATCTAAGATGAAACCAACCAAGGTTTGGTTCTTTGCAAAGTGGGCTGACTAGATGGGCCTGAACGGGTCTGACCTGCTGGTAGATTCTTTATTTCTTTGTATTTCTTTGCTTTCTCTTTAACGGTCTCACAGAAATATAGAAATGGCAGATAAGAACCATTCAGCCATCTTGTCTGCACATTTTTCTAGCTGTTGTAGAAACCTCAGATCTTGGTCCATGCCTATACCATGCAAGTCCCTTCCACGTTTTATTTCGTTGACTAATTATCTATTGTCTTCTGTTAACCATGCTTTAGATATCTCCCTTACTTCTAGAGTCAGTTATAAGACCATACACCGTTAACTTTATATATTTTCCCGTTTTAGAAGAAACGTCCTGGCATCTAACCGTTCTTAGATTTATTCTCTGATTTGGATCGTTGGAGCTCAAACCTTTCCTCACAGTTCAATCTCCTCAGTGTTCCTTTGTGAATGATAAATCTTTGTCTTTCTTACAAGTTGGTCCCTCTACCAATATATAATCCCTACAGGGAGTTGGATTATATCTACTCCGGACTCAACCAGCTTCTTGATCCTTCCGGTATAAATCTTGATAACTATAACCTAAAATGTCATTGACTTGTCCATGGGGTGAATACAAATACCAAAGGTTCTACTGTCTACGTTAAAAAAAGGGATGCTTTCTGGTCTATTCAACAAGACGACAAGTGGTTGGCTGAATTAAGGGTTAACTCAACTGTCCAGACTCGACAGAGGTTGCAGGACCTCGCATGCTAAAGTTCACCCAAATTCAAGTTGTTTGCAATGGCGTGAGTGTGCCAGCTTCCATTAGTTAAGAGGGGGTCCAGAGGACTTCTCATTCTTTTTATTTTTAATTTACTGTTTGGGTTGGGTTTGACAAATTTCACTTCATTCATACAAAATACACTATGACATAAACGATAAAAAAAAACACATTCAGAAAAGAACTATGTGTAGAATTTAAAAAAATGAAGAAGCAGCTATGTTTGTTAGGAAGAACTCCAGGGCCTCATTAATATTCTAATAACCCATAAAAAGCATAGGTAGGTATATTTGCCTATAAATCAATATTTGATAAAGGAACGGCTCATTTTACCTTCAGTAATAAATCATTTAGTTTTAGACATTAATGAGAAGAAAACACGGAGGGTTAGTCTAGACATCTGTTTTTTTAATTTAAATTATTCTCCAAAATATTTAAAGGTGCCCCAGAGTAAAGGAAGCCCGTGAGACACCCGGTGGCAACACTCCCACAGTTCCTTACATTGTGTTAAGTAGATAGGTGGGATGTCAAGCTCTGCCTCGTGGGACGCCACTGTTCTCCCAATAAAGTTTGTTTATTTTTTTTTATATATAGATTTGATTTTTTGTTTTTTGGAAGAGGGAGAAACTATATCCCCCCCTGTCCACGTATCTTCTCTGTACCAGTCACACTGTGATTAGCAAGCATAGCACCATAGCCATATATTGCTGATCACAACGTGTTTGATCAGCCAGCAGGGGGAGCTACCAGAGTTTCCAGCAGTCTCTTCTCCCAAGGCCTTCCTGTGGGTGTTTGCATTGGCACCTACCAAGAAGAGCATGCCCGACTGCATGATGCCCCCATCAGTACTGCCTTCTGTTGATAGGAACAGTCCAGGCTGTCGTTGGAGATAACTTGGGAAGCAATAATTATGCCAATCCGGAGAACAAAGATTTTTTAAAAATTACCTGCCCCGTTAGTACGCTAGACACCCCAACGCGGAGTATTCAAGTAAAACACAAAGGGACTGCAAGAGGTGGCCCAAACCCTTCAAACAAATATGGACCTCCGAAGCTTTAAAAGCTTATATGACTATATCTTGCCTCTTTTCCACGGATAAACCATTCACATATACGATACCATCCTGTGTAAATACGCGAGGACTTTTAAACTTCGAAATTAGCGTTCCTGTTTCACAAACAACAATTGATTTCCACTTAAGAAATTAATAATTGATGAAACAAAGTGCCGTTGTTCTCAAAAATCATTTTAGAGCTAAAATACAATATAATAACCCAAATATATCTTTCGAATCCTGCTAGTTGCCTTTCGTTAATTAAATATATTATTTAACATTATTACTGTACTCCGAAAGGCACCTACAGATGCATGCAATAATTGTATGGAGACATTAAACCGAGCAGGAGGAAACAAAGCAATAAATTCGGTTTTAGTTTTCGTGGCGTATAATCCTCTTCCTGCGTTTAAAACTTTTTTTTTTTGTTTTCTCTTATCAGTTAACAAATAATCTGTGTTTCCTTGTATTCCAAACTTTTTTTTTCTTTTCTTTTTTATCTCGGCGCCGCAAGAAGCCATGTATAATTAATAAATTTTGCCTCTTCACCTTTTGGGATGTTGATGGAGAGCAATAATCAATAAGAGGCATTTTTATCAAACAGATAAATCCTGAAGACAAAGTTATGCATTAGGCAGATAAAACACGACATGTTAAGTTATATATAAATGGAATGTATTTGTCTACAGCGAAGAAGCCAGAAAAAAAAAAACAAGTCGAAGAAAATATAATGACAAAATAATTTTTCTGCTAAGCTTAAGTCATTTTGTTTCCTTTTGGTAAAATTCCTCTATTCTGTTTATCTGTATGGTGGGGTATTAAAAAACGAGTTTAGTTATGGCAATTATTTTGCCATGAACATTTATTTCAGGATTATGTGACGTGCTAAGGAAGGTTTAGTTTAATTTGTGAGAATTGCAGAATTTACGGGATTTTTCAAAAATAGAAGACTAATTTTAAAGGAGACGTTCAGTGGCAAAAGATATTTTTCTCCTTAAGCATAAATTCCAGCGCTGTATACAGTAATATAACCCCCCAGCGCTGTATACAGTAA
>VKOC01000126.1:132291-145009 GCA_009364415.1 Spea multiplicata
GCGGCGAGTCTCCCTGCTCTGCCACGGTGCTGGCTTGTAATGCTGAGCCCTGGAAATTGACGTCACTTCCGACACTCAGCATTACAAGCCGGCCCCAAGACCGAGCTAGAGGGCTCGCAGAGGAGAGAGAGGGGCGCCGAGCGGGTAAGTGAAAACCACTTGGCGCCCCTCTTTCTCCTCCTCTTCAAAAAAAAAAAAAAAACGCTTGGGGCGGCAAAGTGCCCCACTCAGCTCCATTGTAGGGCCGGCCCTGCGCTCATGGCATTTAATTTCTCCCTCTCCGTGCCCATTATAGAATCAATGTTCCGTATGGCTGGCTTGTGTTGACTAATTCTATCCTTCAAAGCTTGCGTCGTGCCTCCTACCTAAAATTTAGCAGATCAACATATATAGCACATAGTCCGTGGCAGGTTATATATGGTTTATATAGCTCTTTTGACCACTGTATGGATGGTTAATAAACTTCACATTTTTTGGTATTTTGGCAATTTAAAGTTGCCCTTTTATTAACCATCTCCCGGTGCCTATAAGACACGTATTAATCGCTACGTATTAATTTGTAAGTGTTAGTAAACCATATCAGAATACATTTAAATATATTTTTCGAATTTTGGCTCATGTTCATACCAGGGCTGCTTCTCTCCGGGTGGCCTCCAGAAAACTGTGGGTCCCGGGAGCGACGTTCTGACATGCCCCATTCCCCCCCTACCGATGTCAGCGGGACCGCCAGTGACGTTAGTGAGACTTCTTGCTTCTTAATTGCAGAAACTGTCCATGTTATGGGAACTATCGCCTTATAGGCATGTTGTTTCTGATCATAGGGTGAAATATATTGATCAATAAATATACAAAGTGGTTCCAGTACCGGACCACTGGCCAAACTTTTACAGCTGCACTAACATTAGATGGAAGACAGAACTTGGGTTTTGATAATGTGGATGTTCCACTATCCTTTGATACTAATCACTAAGGAAAAAAAAAACATAACTTTTATGGCTCTACAAAAGTTAAACACATCTATTTTAAAATTAATATCATATTTCTCATTTAATGTCATCTGTTCTTTTCTACGTTCGCCCCTATTAATTAATGTCAAGTTTCCTTATGCTGGAATTGCCGGAGAGTTTGGAAGAAATTTCAATATATGAAACGGGGCTATTTATCATAATTAAAGTATTAATGCGATTATTTATTTTGTATATTTAAGGCAGTTGTTAGTCTTCAGTACTTTTTGTAATCTGCTCTTAATAGATTTATAAGTAACATGTAATAATACATTTTTGCAACTGCCCGTTGGATGGACAACAACTATGGCGGTTGGGTGCTATGTATGTATGTGTGCCGGCACTCCTGGGTGTAGAGTAATCTTGAACTGTGAGGAACCCACTGTAGCGACAGCCATAGGAGGAGTGGAAAGTTCATTATACAGCACTCTGTACCAAATAGGGCCTTATAACTTTGTTCACAGATAAAAATAAACAGGGTATATAGTGGGGAAAGGTTTATTTTCTTCCTATGAAGCTATCTCTCCCCTTGTGTTAGGTTGCTGATTGTTGTTGATTGGTTGAGGAAACCTCTGTAAAGGACAGGAAGTAGATAGAGACACAAAGATACACTTCGATGAGATGAACCTTCAAATTAAATATCTCAAAACAATTCCACTGACAAACAGCACAAGCTATTAGTGATTTCAATAAACACATTACTATTATTATCATGATTTATTTATATAGCGCCAACAATTTATGCAGCGCTTCTTACAATACATATATTCAAGGGGTCTGACAAGACGAGAATCGACAGACTAAGACAAACCGATACATTAGGTGGCGAGAGCCCGGCTCGCAAGCTTACAATCTTTAGGGAATGGGGTGACAAACATAAAGGCACAGAGAAAAGGTGAGAGTAGTTGTGGGGGGTATCAGTGACGGGCGAGAGGTAGTGTGGGGGTATCAGTGACAGGGAAGTTATGGTGCGGTTTCTCTGAAGAAGTGGGTTTTGAGATGTTTCTTGAATGTTGGGAGGGAGGAGGTAAGATGAAGGTTCGATGGAAGTAGGTTTCGGAGATATGGAGGATAAGTGAGGAGAAGAGCCTTAGCCCATGGGAATAATTTGACTGTGCTTTAAGCTTAGCATTTCCCGTATACATTTGAATGGTAAAGATCTGAGTTATACAGCTTACTCATCCCAAGGGAAGCCTGTTCTTTATGGCACCATCTCTCCTCTGCTAGTTATTGTATCTCTGCCTGTATGGTTTGTGTTAATGCAGACTGAAAGCATGAGTAATGAACCTTTACATGTAGGTGTTAAGCAGATCATCCGTATTATTGCACACACTTACATGCGTGTTAAGGACCAAAGAAGCCGTGTAGTATAGCATTAATGTCAATGAACCATTTATTAAATTACGCAGGAAAATATTTTATTTCGCCTTGTGAAACAAATAATGATGTTATGCATTGTATTATTCACAATTCCTGCAGACATAGTAACGCTCTGGCTTTTAACTAGTAAGCTTATAAGCCACTTGGGAGGCAGTTCATTAACTACCTGACTATCAATTAAGGCAAATTTCACTTGCAATTCAATAATGTATTTAATACATTTTAATCTGCAACTGCATTATCTGTTGTTTCTGCAGACATTATTGTGACTTTGAGGTTATAGAACACTGTGATACCCTCATAACCAGCAAAACGTCTTAGCTCCCAGTAGAAGAGGGCATCGGAGGGATTTGTGTCCAAAAAGGAGCAGACCAAACTAAACAGGGACAATTGGGAAGACATGGATATGTTTGTGTGTTACGTCAGAAAGTTATATAATAGTTATCATACCTGGGACTTTCTCAATTCTAGAAGGTTCCTCCTTGTGCCGGATTAGAAGAAAAGAGAAATTGACCCGAAGACTCAGGGTGAAACTCGGACAATTCACAGGTATGATAACTATGTAAGCAATAGAAGATGTAACAAGCAAATCAGAAATTCAGAAATGTCTAAAACCTGTCAAAAAGTGTTATTTTCTATCATCAACAGTTTTATTCACGAATAATAAAGATATTTCTTTAAACCATAAGGCCACTACTCAGTGTTTTCAGTCGAATCCTTGATCTTAAATGATGGAAAGCTGGAAGATGTTGCATGGAGGTGTGACTATGGGGTGCGGTTGGACAGTGTCCCACCAGACATTTGCCCGATGTGCCAGAAGACCAGTCTGGACCTGATAATCACATATATTAAACATTTTTTGTGTGTTCTATCAAGGAATTCAGCCATCAAACTCTTGAACTTACCCCATACACTTTTTTAAGATCTCCAAATCTAATTTACATTTTGTTGAAAATATTTTTTTCGAAAGACAGTTGTCCACACAGCTCAGCGACTTTTCTGTTCGGTGTACTTTAATTTCAAGCTTTCAAATCTTTCTCAAGCCTATTCAGAAGTAAATTTTCAGAGAAAATTGAGCCCTGTCATGGATGGATTAGTACAATAATAGTTGGTCACATATCTTGCATGAAACCTTTCAGAGGCAAAGCAAATGAGAAGGAAATGAAATTCATTTCATAGCTCTTCAAGCATGTTAAAAGACTTTCTCTCCAAGTAATCTAAGGAGTAGCACTAGTTTATCGATGGTATGCAAAGCTACCATTACATTAAACCTTGTCAGTTTCATAGTTTCATATAGAAAGTATATAAACTATGTAAATAAGAAATCTATGATCCGTGCGTGCTTTCCAAAAGTCTACATTTGTTATCAGATGTGATAAGGAACTACACCTTATTTGTGGCGTTTGACAGTCTAGGGCGCCATGAAAGACATGGGATCCCCAAAAGAGTTTCCTAATTTCATAGCTTTAATCCTAAAGAGTAGAAGACAAGTCACAAAATTTACTCTAACGTTCGATAGGAGGCTGAGAATGATATAGAGCAGTACTCACGCTCCATTTGTATGAAAAGCTTTGAAGGGCCACATACAAGGACCAGTTGTGATAGGAATACAGCGCTGGAAGGCTGGAATCAGCTGAGGGGCGCACCAAATCAGAGAGACTCCAGTAGCTGAGGGTCAAGCCGGGTCAAAACCAATACCAGAACATAGTGCCGAATTGTAGAGTAGGAGACAGGTCAAAAAGCAAGCCAGGTCAGTAATACAGCTAAACAGTAATATTACACCAATAAAGGCAGAAATTCTGGAAAACGAGGCCAACAGAGGTAATAGGGGTCAAACAAGAACAGCTGACGTCATATGCGATGTTGCATATTTATGTGGTTGCGCTTCCTGGGTAGGCTGCTGGGTATGCGGGGAAGAACTGGAGATGATGGGTGATGTCCCTGCTGTTGGATAAGCGGACAGAGAGAACTTCGCGGGACAACCCTGCGACCATGGAAGTAAATGCTCACATATATATATATATGCAATTTAATGCAGTGCAAACTCACTTGCAAATACATGGAGGGGTTTATCACAATCCCCCCTATGTCTACTATGGCCTTAACTTGTTGCACCTTAAGGAGTTAAGGGGCCGTGCGAGTGAGCCTATTGGTCGCTTGCACAGCCCTTTAACCTACGGATTTCCGCTCCCGTTATCTAACTGCCGCAAAGATAATGTAAGTTAGAAGGGGAAGGGACCGGGGAGAGTGGTAGACGAAGACGATCACGAAGATCTTCGTGGTGTGTGTCTTCATCTTCGTCTACGTTTTACCGCCGCTGCCTTCTCTTCGGCGTGTCTTCGGAACGAACACGAAAATGCACTCTTCGTGTTCGTTTTCATGTTCGCCCGAAGACGAATGCACAAGTCTAATAATTATTATATTCATTAAGGTGAATTTAAGGGCTGGAGTGTCCCTTTAAGGAGATCACCCTTATCAAGCTTCTTTAAAGGAGTACGGTAAATATTATTATGACTCCATCACTTGCTTTTCATAAACAATGGATATTTGAAATATCATTAAAATGATAAGGAAATGTAAAAGGAAAGAAAAAAAAAAAAGAATATGCCCTTCACAGAAAAAAAGTAAGCACTGGAAATGATCCCATTAATTCAAGTTCTTGAAGAGAAAACGAAATACCGACAGTAAAGAAAAACTACTTGTGAATTCCACATTTTTATGACCTGCAAATATTACTTACAACATCAGATAGAGCAGCTCACAAAATGAAAGATTTTTATCCTTTTATTATTTGATAATTCAAGAGCCAACAATGTATTGGCCCGGATCAAAGCCGTTTTAATCTTCTGTAGAACTGCCCACCGTACTTCGAGTCAAAATCTGATTCTTTATTGTGTAATTATATTTGAAAGACTTGGCCGCGTAAGATAGGTCTATAAAATGTATCACGATGATTAGCTCAGATGGGACATTTATCACTGCTATTTTCAAACATATATATTTAAAACAGGCTAAAATATTAGTTTCTCTCCCAGCGGATTATACGTATTTGTGATACATGAATAAACCGCCCAATAGGAAGAATGTCGGAAATAATGTAAAGAAATGACGCTGTATCCAAATACTGTTATTATCTAGGATTGTGCCCTCAGATCCGTACAAAATTTATGTTTAACAAAAATAGCCAATTTCGTGCATTCGTAAGAATCTCCGATTATGAGGAAACAAACAAAAGGGAATGGCAAAATCTCTGAAATTTTGTTAAGATACTTTAATTTGTTTATCACATTTTGGCGCCATTACAAGCCTTTTGGCGCTCTTTTATGAGGTGAAGTGAGAAGGGACTGTGTGTAGGAGAATACATATAAATGGCTAATAGGTAGAGGTAGCCAAAACTTTATTGTTTTATATAGCGCTGCAGATTCCGTAGCGCTGCACAATGAGTATATAACATACATAAACAACAGGTGAGGAGGGCCCTGCTCAAAGGAGCTTACAATCTATAGGGAGTGAGGGGGTTTTACAAAAGAGGTAAAAGTGCAGTTGCTAAGGATGGAGCAGCCGATGGATGGAGAGGGACTAGGAAAGAACAACTAAAGCAATATAGGACGAAGGGTGTTATGGCTTACAGTTTTAGGCCTTCTTAAAGTAGTGGGTGTTGAGGGATTTTTTGAAGGCCCGAAGGCCGGGGAAAGACAGTTAGGCCGGGGAGGCCATTGCAGACAATAGAGGCAGCCCTTGAGAAGCCTTGTAAGCGCGCGCGTGAGAGCTAGAAATCAGAGGAGAGGACAGACCGAGATCACGTGAGGAGCGGAGAGACCGTACAATGCCGTACTACAAATGTCAGTAAATTTACTGGGATGGGGTGGATAAGAGAAGCTGTACAACATTTTATTGATTTACTGAGACTGCAGGAGAAGGTTTTTTGGGGCTGTTTTTCAAGGAAAAAATTAAGTTAGGAGCCAGTTTTTTAAATATTTTTTTCCATATATTGTGTCTTAGGTAATACACTTACACACCAGCAATCATTTTGGAAATGCCTGTGAGATGGGGGGTAACTAGAAACCACAAGGCTCTGGTGTGAAAATTGCCCCGGGGCCCCCAACTTCACGGCTGGTCTGTGCTGTCATTGCCCTTAAACAACTTGTCTGTGCCTTCTTTGCCCCTTGCCCCCCCCGTCTGTGAGATGGAATGATTCCAGTTTTCGTGGGGTGGGTAGAGACAGGCATGTATGAAAAAGTACCCTGATAACCCCTGGTATACCAGTCCCAAGTAGGCTGAAGCCTTTTACAAAAATACAACCAGCCGCATAGGGCAGCCGTATTAGTGAACATCCTAGTGGTATTGATAAAATATTCTCCACCCAACCTACCAATATGCGGCACAATTTTAGTTTCTACCAAGGACTCATAGAGGGGGTCATGTTCTGGTGCCTTGGTGGGATCAAAGGTGAAGATTGCTCGCAAGCTATTCTATGGCAAAGCAACAACTTACGGTGCCACCACAACTTGTCACTGGTGGCACCACTACCACAAGCACAGCTATCACTGGAACGTTTCTAACGCCTCAGAGTAAAGATGGGCAGGCACTGTCAGATGATAGCAGAAGATCTATGGTGGGGCCAGTGGAAAGAAAGAAAGAAGAGGGAAGGTCAATCCTTGCAGCAGAAATGGGTCTCACTCCACCTTATGCACAAAATGGAAAAGTATATGGTCATTGACGATGTTGATGACGATGATCTGGATTTCGGTTATGAGCCAGAGGAGGATTCAAGCGACATATGCTCTAGTAATTTCTCTGTTACATGGGTTGCTCACTGCACTCTGAAGAAGCAGCAGCAACAAAGTAGCTTTGCCACTGCCTCCCCTACATATACTGGCAGCACTACCACCATCGCCACCATCACGAAAGCTCTCACAGGAAAACAAAAACGCTAATATCGCTACAGCCTCATCTAATGTTCAGCACCTTAGTAAAAAGTGGGATTAGTTTGAGAGTGTGGGGGATGGGCAAATGAGCCTGGGTAGGGTGTTAAGGCATCTCGCCAATTCTCATATCAATCAACACACAACAGCACAGCTTTGTTTCGGTGGTAAACTGGCAGTAATTGCTCTGCGGTGATCAATTATTTTAATTTTTTTTTTTTAATGTTGGGCAAATCCAGTCCTGCACTAAGGGACTGCATGTGTGTATACGCCAGTGTCTGCCCAGGCCACATGCCTTTCTACTGATGCTGCTGCTGCTACTCTCGTTCCTTACTCTAGGCTGGTCAATTCTTGTTGCTTATTTCTAATGTTGCTGTATATGCTGAATATGTCTGTCTTCCAGTGCCTGCCCTGTACCCTGCCCTACGCCTCATTGTCCTTCCTTACCCAATTCTTGTTCTTTTTTTTTTTAATATGGGGGAGATTCAGGCTGTCTACCAGTGCCTGCCCTTTGCCCTGCCCTAGGCTAGAATACATCACTGATTATGTATAGGAATAACATGCTATATAACAAAATACCATATTATATTTTAACAGTTAGAGATTGTGAAAATAGTCTGCAGAAAGTCTTTTATCGTAAAATACGTTTTTTTCCCCGCATAAAATTTCACCTAATTTAAATATGATGTCAGCTAATAACTAAAAGGACTCACCCCTTTATCAAACCCTCATTAAAATCCATCTATTTTTTTTATTCATCTTTTTTTTATCCGAACGTCGTCTTAAAAACAAAAGACTGTTCAAATGCAGTAAGGGTTTTATACATGCTCCTTTTAACAGATTAATTTTTAAATTTATTCTTTTTTTGTTCTTTTTCTTTTTTGCCACGGCGCACCTAAAAATATCCGCTTGGCACAGTGACCTTTTGAAGTCCGTTGTAACTCGCTGCCATTAAAAAGACATTCTCTTTACCAGTCTCTTATAAAAGTCTAGGTTAATTGTTACAGATCTCTTCAAAGTAACGCCAGGTAATCAAAGATCTTTGGTTTCCTCTTACTCTAAGGGCAAAAGGGTTAATTATGTTTTCAAACCCAGCCTTGGTGAAGAAGAGAAAAAAAAAAAAGAATAAATAAAAATAAATTACAGCCGTCTATTTTAAATGTTACTTTCATCATGAGTCGTGTGTCATAAATATATAACGCTTCAGTATTTTCAGGAAAATAGTCTGCTTTTAATCTTTCACTTTGCTTTTAATACTTGAAAGAATTAACGTGAGTCCCATACTAAACAGGGACAATTAGCCGCCGTCCGACAGCCTTCCCTGGCAACAACCCCTTGACAGGAACACAACGGTATCTTCAATGTGATCAATTAGTCAATGCTAATAACGTATGGTATGAGCGAGAGATAACTACCTTAACCTTGATAATAATAACAGTCTGGAAATATTTTCTTAAAGCGGAACATGCGTCTTAATGGCTTTTAGCGTGTTTTAGTGTGGTTGGGGGGGGGGTAAGAGAATTCGCTTTATCCAATCAAACTTCCTGCCCTGAGGATCTGGGGAGGAATAATTCGAAAAAGGAATTGCAGTAATCTGCTGGAGCAGATATTAAAGAGACACTCCAGCCATCATATGTACTTTAACAGCCGAGAGGTCCCTTCATTTTAGCCGTGGCCCCCGTTCCAAACGCGTGGTAGGGTTCAGAAGATGATTTCCTATACCTATACAACTTTAAGAACTAATACTCTAATCTTTTCATAGAGAAAAATTAATCTAGCTGCAGTATTGAGAATGGATTGTAGCGGTGAAAGGCGGGAGAAGACCAGTTAGTAGCGAGTGGATCAGTATTTTGATACTTGGTTAGCCATGCACCTTGCCAAAGCCACACTGCCAGCGTAAAGAAAACTCTGGGACAGCCAATCCTGAGAAGTTCCCAGGTACAATGGCGTATTCTGGCCTAAGCCAAGGGCAGCAGGACCAGGGGGTAGTGGTAGCCCCTCTCCCGCACAATAGGAAGTCCGTCTCCCTCTTGGGCGATCAGGCTCCCTGTGGCACCACTATGCAATGGGTCTGTTAAAAAGGAGATCACCGCTCCCACAACTGACCGACTTACACTATGGAGGACTGTGCCATGTCGGCAAAGCCACCATAGTCCATTTCCACCCGGCGGTGCTTGTCCTTAAAAAGGCAGCAAAAAAAACATGAAGGATGGCGGTGCAGAGGGGGATGGCTGGTGATGCTGCCCTTGCCTAGGAAATACATCGCTGCCCAGATATGATTATGAATGGACAACCCCAAGTACCTTCTCATGCAGAAAGGCCTGAGCTGGCCCTGTATATTTAATACTTAAGTCAGCGAGATGATATTTCTCTGACATTAACCATGCGTTATGCTCAGGCCATCTTGCAGGTAAAGGTCAGTGGGGGTTGATCCGTAAAGCATGGTGCCCTCTTTTCTCAAATTCCTGGGTAAATCGAGGCCTCCAAACATCTGACGGCAACAAAAAAAACACTTTGCGGAAGAAAAAAAAAAATCCGTTGGGAAATGTTAAAGTAAAAATATTTAAGAACATAGTGAAACAATATTGTGTCTATATGACACTTGTCTTCAGCCATAATCCCATGAGATGATCACCTCCTACTCACGTTTCATTCTGTCATTAAATGACGCCGTACTACCTTAGATCTACCCTTAAATCTAAATTAACAGAGCATTGTATAAAACATATTTTTTTCATTACATAGCAATATTTCAATCAAATAGCGCAAAAATAATAAAGGCAGCAGGAAAATTAATATTGCCAGTGATAATCGGTTGAAAGAACATTTCTAGAATCCCATACACAATGTACTCTGGTTTTATTAATAAAGACTATCTGGATTTCTTGGGCAAAGCAATATCAGTAAATGTTTGTTCCTGCTGGCAATGGATGTTACATAAAATTAAAGAAAAAGCAATGTTACCACAAAATTACAGGAGGAATATGAATAATGCAGTAAAATAAAAATGTCTTATAAAAATATGGGACGCATTTGGAATTTTCATTATTAAAAGAAAACTTTCGCGCAACAATATGCTTTAGCAAGTATACTATTCTTTACTTACAAAAAACTTTATTTTAGTGAAATTAGAATTGCTAGTTGTTTTTTAAAGGGGGTATCCCCTTTTTCACAGAATTCAATTAATTAAAACAACTAAATAGTGCATTGATTTTGCTGGATTTCACACTTTTATAATATAATTAGAAATATTGACCTTGATTCGAGGCTCCTGACTAAATGGGCTACCACGATTACATGAGATCAGACGAATGATGCAAAACTCGTCTGTATTCTGTTTACTACTAGCTGAGGGGAGGTCAATTAGTGAGTTGGCTGAGTTCCCAGAATAAGGCTTGGAACTCGGCCAACTCAGATTAGAAACGTGTCTCTTTCGATTACTGTTCATCGAAGTATATTATTCACAGAACGTGAAACAGTGTCAGCATTGAGAGGGTTAGATGTCCTTGCCGCATTTTCTTGTTGGTTGACTGCGCATATGACAAATGTTTTATCATTTCTTGTAAGGTTTGGTGGAGGTTAGACTAAATACTTTACGCTCTGAAACGTATGGGGGTGGGAAAAGTGTCTATTTTAGTTGTAGTAATAACTGCACCTCATTGAATTGCTTTTTTTTTTTTTTTCTGTACGTTCGTACCGTTAAATGTACGATCGATGTTTGTGGGATAGTCAGGTCACTGAATTGCCAAGTGTGTTGTTTTTATGACCATTACTGCAAATTTCACTTAATTCAGGTCACCAAATCAACCTCATTATTCTTAGTACTGCTGCATGCGCAAACCCATCCAAGAAACCATTTTCTAACCATGTACATTCATAATTTTTGCTTGCAATATTTAATTGTCGGGTGACACAAAAACAGGCACTGATAGGTTGTTGCCATAGAAACTGAAAAGGCCGCTTAACCCCTTTGTGGAGGAAGATGTACCAGGGGTTAATGTTTAAGTCTATGGTTGTGGGGACCAAATCAAAGTCAGTTCTGCGCTCCTACGGATGGGGTTAAAAAAATAGTCCTCTTCAGCAGCAATGACCTGGAAGACAAAGGTCAATTGCAGTCAGTTACACTGCGCAGCAATTCAAACTGCTGCAGAGCCAATCCAGAGTGGGCTGATGATGATCACATCACTTTTGACCAATGGGAGTGATCTGATCATTGACAGCCACTTGATGTCCCCCTTCCATAAGTGACAGCTGTCACATATAGAAGGGGTCAACCAAGGAAAATAAAAAATACACATTATGAATTAAAACCAAACATTTATTTTTTAATACATAATTATTACAACCTGATCCCTTATCGGTGACACTTTAGGTCACTGATTATTGATTGGTCTTACTGATCAATGTCACTGCCCTAGACCTGCAAACTTAAAAAATACCCTATATATATTTAAGTTTTAACATTTTTGTCCTAATAAAATGATAAAATGTGACCACTGATTAATGACCCTTAGGAGTAGTAGTAGTGCCGGCTGCACCTCACCTTTGTGTTACAGGGTCTGAGCAAATCTGGTGCAGTAGGGAAGCTGCCGCTAGTACTTCAGCTGCTGTGTATTAATACTCATATCAAGCGCAGACAGCGAAAATCTGTTGTTACTCTTCAATAGAACCTGAAGAAATGCAGGAGCAGATAAGGGATAATTCCGGAAAGCAAACAATGCCAGGAGCCGGATCAGAGACGGATATCAATAAAGTTCCCGTAAACAATCCAGGGACATTCGCTAACAGCCAGAAAGTACAGGTGAAACCAGGCTTTAGGAACTGAGGACAGGATCACAGATAATCGAGTAGCAGCGCAGGAAAACTGAGTGCCTGCTTGGTCTGCTACTGGGGTTTAAGTACATGTATCTGACATGTCCTTAATTGCTTACTTGGTCACAGGTAGGGTGGAGCAAGGCCAGGCCGATCAGAGGCAAGAGAAGACATCCCAGCTAACAAACCACTTGGCCTCCTAGTGGAGACATGGGTAGTTGCAGTGTTCCCGTAATCATACAGTTGTATTTATTTTAGTCAGTTGGGTGGCCACCAGGGCCGGCCCTACCATGGAGCAGAGTGGGGCAATTGCCCCAGGTGGCACTTTTGAAGAGGCGGCACCTTGCCGCCACAAGCGTTTTTTTGTTGTTGTTTTTTTTTAAAACTTCGCTCCAGGTGGCATTATGTATTGGGCCGGCCCTGGTGGCCACAGCAGGGAAGCTTGTATATGCCTGTATATGTAAGTCTAAATTATGTTGCTATCCTGTTTAAATCTTGGATAACAGGTGAATTTAAAATTTCCACATATATTTTATTTCTAAAAGTTATTCTAAGGTAGATTTTTCAGAAAATATCTGGTAATCTGATTATGTTTTA
>VKOC01000126.1:145109-155571 GCA_009364415.1 Spea multiplicata
TTTACAACATTAACCCCGTCTGCGCTGGATTTCTCATCCATTTCATGTTATTTTAATATACAAAATTAGCTTTCCTTTCAAAAACAAGGAAACTTCTTAGTGAACCCAAACTTTCGATCGGTAGCGTACATCCATATAATAAAAGGTGTAAAGCGGCCTATTTTGTGTAGTGGTCTAAGCATGGTACCCGCACGTCAAATAGGTCAGTCGTATTAATGAGCCGTGCGTGGAGCAACCACACTCTTCTTATTCTGCTCGATAAGAATGCAGCGAGGCCTGAAATTCGCTTTCGCGCACTCCAACTCGGTACTCACGCTGGGCCAATTACTGCGTTGTGTGTCCATAACAGCTAATTCTGTTTTCTCAAATTATTTAAAACAACAATTCCTGTAAATGAAAAAATAATATTTTCCAATTTGTAATGAGAATTGTGCTGGAGCTGTTTAAACAGGAGAAAAAAAAAACTTTTTTTAATGAACTTTTGGGTTTATTTGTTTATTTTTGGGAGCACATTCCCCTCCTGTATTTCATTGGAGAAGGCAACCTTTTTCTCCCTTTCTTTGTATTTTTAATACGAAGGCATAGATCCGGCTCGGACGGAGATTTGACAGCCAATGCCTCTCGTGTCTGTTCAAAACATTAATCAAATTCAAGTCTTCCGGCTTCTCCGTTTTCTTTTGGAGTTTTATATCTATCTTGGAATTCCAGGTTTTTCGGTTTCCAATGCAGGCTTAACTTTATTTCAAAAGAGGCATTTTAATTTATTTTTTTCTCTTTATTTCTGAAGTTAAAAAAGATATTCCTCCGGTACCAAAACACAAAACAAGCAAGAGGTCGCAACAGAAAAATACATTTTCCATTAAAAAAAATTTTTGGTCTTTTTTTTTTTTTTGGATTTTTTTTTTAAACTGGATAACTGCTTAGTCTAGTCTTGTGTTAGTTAAAGACTATTGACTTAAAATATGCAAGTAAACAAATGGATGAAGGCTGCTGCTTTTGTTTCTGACGGGGTGATTGGGGGGGCAACTATGGAAGGGGCTTTACGGAACAGGGCGCACCACTTTATGCATGTGACATCCGACTGGCCCCTTTAAATTTTTGTGCGATTCCCCCGTGCAGATGCACAAACTAGACCGTTGTGCTGCCACTTCCTAAAAGTTATGCTTTATTCCTCCCCTACAGATTTATTGAAGGCATATTTAAGTACTTTAAATGGCCAAAGGGTTTTTTTTAATATATATATATAATGTATAAAAAGCACTTGAAGACAGTATCACCATATCAACCAAGAGAATAGTCCATTCGACAAGACCTTATACATTATATATATATATATATATTCTAAGCACTATTATAGTAATATCAGTAGGTGAAAATTTATGATTTCGATTGATCTCAAGTCATTTCAACGAGTCTACGCTGGACTGGCCCTTGTGCCGGTCCCCGATAGCATCATTCACTTACCCTCGCTGCCGCACCTTCAATACCAGGAACACACGGCTGAGATGATGTTACTATGTATCCAGTATATATGTATGTATCCCATATATTTGCTATATGAAAAAGGAAACAACAAGAAAAAATCCAGCATATGAGCAAACACGATGCAGAAGAGAGGTTTGGTGTTTAAACCAAATCTAAAAATATATCTCACAAAGGTTCGTCTACATTCAAAGGTATTTATTATAAGGTAACAACACAGCAAACACATTTATCTTATACACATGAATAGCCAAACCCCACAGGACAACAACCCCCTTTTTATCTCTCTCTATACATATAGCAATTCCCTTCAACACAATTTGATCTCACCCAAGGTAAAGCCTCCAGATCCGATAATAGCTCACTGCTGGGAGCTGACTCTCACCACATCCACCATGGAGGAAAAGGAAGAAAAAACTGAAGGAGTCCATGTGTGGCATTATATTATATACCCTTCCTGTTTCATCACTTCCTTTAGTGAACTGTGGGAGGGAAGGATTCTAAGAACTCCCACCTTAACCTATTCCCTTTGTTTATGGGGACAAGACAAGTTACCACAAGAGGTATGGTAGGGCATAACCGGGGGGGGGGGGATTAGGCGGCGTCAGAGTAACCATTAAGCCTTTTACTTTCCACTTGCAGCCACGCGAAAAAAAATAAAAATACTTTTTGGGCACAAAACATGTTCTTACTTTGATACTCTTTAATACACAGTTTGAGTGTAAGCATCTTTCTCTCTGTATAATATAAATAGCATAGGCTTACATCATATTAACCCTTAATGACAAAGCCCGTACATGTACAGGCTCAAAATACATTGTTTTCAATGGGTTTTGGGACAGCCCATTGTCCTTACGGGGTTAACAGCCAGCTATAAAAAGGTTCCTTTGAGATATGCCGAGATTGTACGCTGTTTCTGTAAGTCGAATTGTTATGTTACATACTACTTGTTATGCCCTGTCCACCCATTGTACAGCGCTACAGAATTTGATGGCGCTATAAAAAAAAATAATAAATTGTGGAGGGAGATCGGAGACTCAGTTCTCACCGTGCAGAACCCGGATGAATGCTGCATTGTCATACATAATATGCCGTCAATAATCCTAAAACAGAGAACGGATGGCAGAGCTATTTTAAGACGCAGAGAAGCAATAGAATTTAGCAAAGTGGATCAATTGGAAAGTTAAGAATCGCTTTACGTCATTTATCAGCAAGAGACGCAGTGCAGACCCAATAATATTTTTCGTATAATTAATGTGCATAGCTTTGCCCTAATCTACAGTAACCGGTAGGTTCTATAATAAATAGTATAAATAGAGCAACATACATAAAAGGTAACGAAGAAATTACCCTGTTAAGCCCAAGTAAGCGCGCATGTGCTCTGGGCTACCAATGGGCCAGCTTATATTGGCTGGAGTCAAAGCCAGATTCTACACAAGGCGCTAATCACTCCTCAGGTTTACTATTTTGTTCGTCACAAGCATCCACACGGATACTCTTGAGACCTCCAGCTTAAAACTCAAGGTGTCCGTATGCAGGAAACATATGTGGTGCTGCCAGTGGTGGATTGAACCATTCCCCCCGCTGGAGGAGGATGGCGGATTGATCTTCTAACCGGCCCACAGTGAAGGAAGCAAAGGGCAGAGCCCGAGCATCGCAATAGGATATATGAAGCCGCAAAGGAGCACTGAAGTGAAGGTCCGTATCAAGAGACCTCTTGCATCCACCACAGGAACACCAAGATTAAAACTGGGAGGGAGAGAGAGAAAAACAGAGAGCAAAAGAAAAGTGATTGAGTGAGAGAAAAAGGAATGAATGAATGAGAAAAAAAAGGAATGAGAAAAGGAACAGAGGCAAGAGTGTGTTTTGAAAGGGTATGTTAAGGCAAGTGTGTCTAAAGAGAACCAAAAGTTGCAATGGCAAGGGCAAGCTACAATGGTTGTGTGCAAGGACAAGCATGAATACGTGTGTGCATATGTGTACGGGCTTACGTGTGAAAGGGCATTTTTAGCCTAGGGGAAATTCCTTAGCATGAAGAAACATTGAAAGAGTCGCTTGATACCAGTAACTGTAAAAAGTCTTCTATGAACCACGTCTGTGGCTATCCCTCTTTCGGCCCTTGCTACACCAGAGACTGGTTTGTCTACCTGTACATATATTATCTATATATAGCTTACCATTCCAGTATTCAAATAGTTAAATCAAGACAAAAATATCAAAAGACGTTAAACTGTTAACCCAAGGCATGAACCTAAATGCCACGACTTGGCCACAATCGTGCACTGCTGTCCTAAATAAGATAAAATATTGTAACTTGTTCTTTAGGGTTAAACCAAGCAGAGGACTCAGGAGTCTTACCTCGGGTGTTTACTCAGAAATTCAACTCCAATTAAACCACTTGCAAAACAAAATACATTTATTAGAATTTAGCCTACAGGTTTTATTCCCCTTAATTAATTCACTCAAATAATTTCCCTTACAGTGCGAAACAGGAGTATCCCGTTCAGCTTTATACGCCGGCTTCGAGAAATCATTAGCCCGTGACAGTCGTTGCCGAGTCTGATATATACAGACCCCGACTTCACTTTGTACTCCTTTATATCTTAAAGCTCCGCTTTGTCATTGAAGAGAGCCCACCGCAGTATAGCAGTCAGTAATGAGGTCAACAAACTGGCAAGTTCAATAGATTTTAAGGCAACTCATCAGAGTTTGGAGAGGAGCCCAAACCTCTTTGGAAATAACGGCGGAGATTAACTGTTTTTTTTTTCTTTTTTCCATTTTTACTACTCAAGGGCAGGAAAACTTGATACATGAGATTGCGCCGTTATAAAGTCTCCATTGGGATGGCTAGTTCATCACATCTCGTCGCAAGCCAAGTGTGAGACATCTTTGGTGTTTCACTAGAGTTTAAATTCAGCAAATGCATCACGGTGTGATCAGATGTTCCGAGAGATAATCCCATGTGGAAGGCGTCTAGGTTGACCCGAGACTGGAATTGACGCTTGCTTGGCTTTTTTTTTTTTTGTTTGTTTTTTTAAAGGAAGATTGCATTACACCTGAATAGATTCCAGCCAGTTTGTAACGAGACCTGGAATGCCCTTTTACTGCGAGATGTTGCTATTTCGACTTTGTAATTATTAGATTTTGCCCTCTACCTTCTATTTAATGGGTATTTATTTATTTTAAGAGGTAATGTGCGTTTGGTAAGGGTTCCATGAAAATGAAGTTTTCCTAATCTTAAAAAGGAATCAAATAATTTAGAATATAGCTAGAATCCAAGCAGAATTTTCTCTACGTATGATTTTAATTAAAAAAAAATATATGTAAAAGCTTCTGCAAATTACGGTACATTTTCTGGAACTAGTAAATCCATCTGAATTCGCTGACACCAGTATTTTGTTCATTATATTAGAAGGCAAGCTTTATTTATTAATTTTTCCGAACTACATTTTACTCCAGTTGTTACCCAGCTGAATTCGCTTAAGGGACAGCGTAGCATCCCATACAGACCGACTAAGGAATTAACCTGATAATAAAAAATAAAAAAAAAAGAAGCTGCAGCTTCCTGTGACTAAAGGGTTGGGGGGGCTTCAGTAGACCCCAGGAAGTCCTGGTGAGCTGGGGTGTAGGGAAAAGGTAAATGTATGGTGGAAGGGTTTGAATCTGCAAGCGGAGAGCACTTTAACACTCAACTATCATTTGTATAGAAGTGCAACAACCAGCACATATTCAACGGTTTCACCGCTACCATGTAGATTATTAGTCTTGCTCCTGTCCTGAAATAGGTAACATGACTGCCTTACTGACAAATTCTCTCCCAAGTATCTTAATAGAGGATTGATGCATGTTCCAGGATTTGGCTTGTCCTGAGGAATAGAAGCAAACCAGCGACACTTGAATATTTAAATTATATATTCAAGATGACCGTCTCTTTAAGATGACAATATTAGGGTTTATAACCGATTTGAGCCCCATGATGTGTTGTGTAGCAGTACTCGGCACGACATACCAAGGTAAAAATCCAAAAGAGGAGTCTGGTCTTGGGCTGGTGATGGGATGAATAATGGTGTGCTTTGATTCAGAAGAGTGCTTTTGGTTTAAACCCCAATCTAATATTCCTAACAATGTTACTGGTATATAGAGCAAGATCAAAGGATTCTCCTGTAAATAAATAAAAAACATATGCTTAACCGTCAATGTGCTTTTGTTAGATTCATTCAAAAACCGTGTCTATCATATTGATTTTCCAAGAGAATGAAACCTACTTCCTTCAAACAAACCATGAATAATTGGGTTTAACCATCAATTAGATGGCCTTGGACTAAAATGGACACATTCCACCGTGTTCTTATTTCACTTCTAGCCACCTGTAAAATTAAAGCAGAAATTAAGCGAAATAAGGGAAAGAACATGCTTTACAAAACATTATTTTAGCATCGGCGAAACTAAACCCTCAGGGTTTTCAGCAGTTGATGGTATCTGCTGAATGGTCTTAAAATCACTTGGAATTGAGAGTCTTTTTACACCCTGTACAAAATCCTCAAAGCCAATAAAAAAAAAAAAATGACTTATTTTACCGAGGGCTTTGTCTGCCTCTTCCCTTCACCTTAAGGCAATCATTTCGATTTCCATGTTTCTGCACTTTTTAAACTTTTCATGTGACAAAAGCTACCTGCCAACTTCTGGGAGAAAAAAAAAAAGAAAATCTTATTTCTATTGAATACTACACTTTTGAAAGAGAAAACAGTGTGTAAATGAAACTGAGACTTTCATTCACCTGGGCTTATATTACGAGAAAATCAATTATATGCTCCCCTCCCCCACCAAAGTTACCGATTCCAGCAAATTGAATGGCCTTGGCTGAGGGCCCATTTGTAAAGGTGGACACAATCGGAGACCTTGCGAAACAGAATCATTTCCTATTTAGATGAGAGAAATTGGAAAAAAGTATACGTGTCGAACTTGCTTCATTTTGGAATGTTTTGAAAAAGTGTAGCAAAGCTGAAAAAAAACCCTTTCATTTAAAAAAAAATGTAAAAAAACAATTTTTTTATGTGGTCCAGTAGATTGGGGTCCCTGTAAAACATGCTTAAGTCTTATTTCAATAGCCCGATCTTTGTAGTGTTGGGGTACCGGTCTTCCTATAGATGATACATTCAGGGTAGATCTCAATATTTTTGACAAGACAGGACTAGAAGAGTCCTAAATCTGTATCATTATGGCTCCTCAACAAAGACATGGACCCGACGTTGGCTAGAATGGGAGCAAGTCATGGGCCCCAGGAGATCATCTAGTGCAGTAACTTGCCTAAAAAGTTTGTAGGGATTCTGTCGCTCAACAATTTGTTTCTAAACAAGAGTTTCCAATGAAACTCAAATCAAGTGCCAATCCCATAGCGTTACTGTTAATTAGTATGGGCTGACAATTTGTTCACACAGGTAACTTCTGTAACCTTATGAGGTAATCAGTGTGACATACATGGACCATCCATGGGAACTTCCAGGCTCCACGGAGATCCTCCCAATCAATGGGTCAATGGTTGGTGGGGCCAACATAGTCTTCCATTAGGAAGGGTCATGAGATGCCAACGCCACGAGAGAAATTACTATGGAACTCCATTTTATTTTTCTTTACAAATACAAACTAGGCAATAAAAATGAAAATTATAATTAAAGATCAAAAATTAACCAAAAGCACCATGATTTTTCTTCTTTTCTAAACGTATTTCCTGGAACACATTTGAACCAGGCGTGCAGTCACTAAGCAAATACCAAGCACAATTATATACATATCTTCAGATCAGCTGCCTTTATGCCATAGAACCAAGGAAACCTGTGGCGTTAGAATAAAAAGGGAAATACGACCGCGAGAAGTCATAATGGGTGAACTAGATGGTCCAAATTACGTCGCTTCCTTTTTTATATCTCTTTGAGAGCTCAATGTTCTCTGCTGTTTCATGATCCACAAATCTATATCTCTGTTATTCAAATAAATTGAAGCGTTCCAATCCATTTGTTCTCTAATGTCCTATTATAAAGTCAAAAAGCAAAACCAAAAATAAATTACACAATTAATTAGGAGTTCTGTGATATGACTTCTTTTTGCAGTTGATAAACAACTGACTTCAGATGACAGTACGAAGCAGATTAGAAAGCAAACTCACAATAAATGTGATTTAAGTTTTCGGAATAGCTCTTAGAATGAACTTTCGCATTCATTTATTTATATAAAACAGTTTTTGATGCTATCAAGCCTAAATTGATAGGCTTTGCGTAAACACTGCTTAAAAAGAAGAAAAAAAAAACCAAAAAATATACAGTTTTAAAAATCAAACTTCTGTCTTCTCGTTAGCCGTGATAATTTAATTTGACATTTTATATTACAAAAGGGATTGATGCATTTTTTTTTTATGAATTAAATAAAAATTCTCCTGCTGAAGAAGCAGACCAAATCAATCCTAAAAAAAGAAACTATCATAATATTGGCTTTGAGGGAAAACATTTGTTTACTTAGTATAATTTGTGTTTCAGTTTTAAATATATTTGGTTTAAAATGATGTAGCTTGGGATGGCCATGTTTGTCTATTAGCATAAATTAAGGGGGAGGGGAACAAAAATGGTTCATCTTTTTTCCCCTTTGTATACTATGCACACTTTGCAGTCAAAACCAAGCAGTTGCTACTAGACTTGTGCATTCGTATTCGGGCGAACATGAAAACGAACACGAAGGGTGCGTTTTTGTTAATATCGAATACCGAAGAAACGAACACGACGGCGGCAAAACGTATACGAAAACGAAGACACACAACATGAAAGATCTTCATGTTCGTCTACTAATCTCCCCGTTCCCTTCCCCATCTAGCCTACCTTATCTACGCAGAGTCGCAGGGGTTAACGGGAGCGGAAATCCATAGGTTCGCCATCAGGGGTTAAAGGGCCGTGAGATACCAATAGAATCACTTGCATGGCCCTTTAACTCCTGACGGCAGAACTTGGCCTGGTCTCCCCACTCCAAGAATTAAAGGTCCATACGAGCAACTCTATTGCTCGTTCGTACTGACCTTTAACTCTTGGAGCGGGGAGAACAGTGGTCTTCCCCTGTTAAGTTTCGGCGCACCAGGATTTTAAAAGTCTGTACGAGCGACTCTATTGGTCGCCAGCAGGGGGCTCTTCTGCCATCAACCAATGAAGTGCACCTGCAGAGGAGGCCCCTGCCGGCGACCACTAGAGTTGCCCATACAGACCTTTAAAATCCTGGCGCCAAAGCTGCTGCGTGGTGTGTACCACGTTAACCCCGTATTAGTCGCTTCTACTAAAAACGGCAAAAACAAAGAAAAAAAAACGAACATGAAGAATGTACATATTCGTCCAAACAAACACAGGAATGGGCGAATATTAATGAAATATGAAGATTTTTTTTCTGTGCGAAGACGAGCACGAAGAGCTGCCTGACACCCAAGTCTAGTTGCTACCAAAGACAGTATATTCATGGGAAGGAATAATCACGTGAACCCTGAGAATAGGAACGTATGATGGCTGCTATGGTATTCACTTAAGCTGGGCTTCTAGAACATTCGTATACTTGAATTTTGCAGTGTAGGTGACTCGCGACTCCCTCTTCTGAGGTTTGTGGTCTCTCCTACCCTCAAAAAAGAGGGAACTGTCCTGGACACTGTGGCACGGGAAAAAAAAAGATCACAAAAAGTCAAAATAATTTTTTGTTAGCATTCTTAATTTCTGGTGATGAGGTGGGTAACTAAAATCCGATTGGGAAACACTATTTTCAGTGGAAACTATTTGGCCCTATCCTATACACATTCATTCACATAAAATGAACAGAAAGCATGTTAGAAGAGCACAAAAAGGATACAGTCATGGTCTTTAATTGCAATAAAAAAAAACACTTTAGGCAGTGGACCAAGATCTTCAAACAAGAGTGACACGCAGAACATCTGCCTCCATATCCAGCTAGTGATGTACCTAGGGTACCCAGGTCCAGGGAAGAGTCAGTCCCCCAGCCACAAAACAGGGAAGGGCAGATTGCTTTCTTGAGTCATCAGGCCCCACCGTGTACGGCATAATGGGCAGGTTACAATGGACATACCTGACCTCCTAACCAGCCCATTTACACCACAGGACCATTAAAGGACATCGTGCTGAAGATGGCATCTGCCGAGATAGCTTGGCTGGTATAGGGATTGTCTTTCAATCAAAACGATAGCCTATGATAGCCTATGATTAAACAGTAATTGGTTGCAGAACTGAACAACAAAATTGTAATAATAATAGAGATGACAAGAACATTTACTCTAGATATTTCACAGGCATGACCATCTTAATTGATGAGAGCCGATGTCCTGAACCATAGGGGACTCGAGAAAATATCGAAGCCTTTGATGATTGACCTGAAGAAACGCCATAAATAAACCTGCCAATATCCGTTATGGTGATGAATCATCGGCCGACATTACGGCAACTCAATTGATCATAAAAGTCTTTTTTAGATTTACCGAGAACCGCGCGTATTACGAGACTTCAGTTCGTTTTTCTGATGGATTTCATCATCGGGTTCGGCCGGATCTCCAGCGGAACATTCAGTTTGTGAAGTTTTTGTCCAGGCAAATAGCAGATGGTCCGCGCGGAGGCAATCACTACACTACCACGCTTAAAGTTGCGCAAAGATCCGAGAATTATAATCGGCGGATTCTGTGAATTTAGCTTTCGGTTTAAAAAAAAATACCGTATATTCCGGCGTATAAGACGACTGGGCATATAAGACGACCCCCAACTTTTACAGTCCAAATATAGAGTTTGGACTATACTCGCCGTATAAGACTACCCCTCTACCCAGCGTACAACAACCAGCCAGTCACGGCAAGCGATGTACCTTACCGGTGATTTGCTGGTTGTTATACAGACATATACATACATACACTCCCCTTACACACACACACACACACACACACACAATATATATATAT
>VKOC01000126.1:155671-172545 GCA_009364415.1 Spea multiplicata
AACTTAATCTTTATCCATTAAAAATAATGAACACAGGAGAAAATTTGTTTGAATAAAAAGCAGGGAATCTATATCAGCGCAGACCGGCTAGATTAATGTGTAACAATTTCCCCCGATGAGTAATATGGTACTTAATGGGAGCAGTTTAGAATTCCACAAGATTATTTTCAGATAATTCTTCAATTCTGTCTGCGACTGCTGTGTCTGATAATCCTGAAGCTCTTAATCTACATGATCTGAATCCATAAAGAATGATACAAAAGCTGCGATCAATTTATCAATTACAATAAACACAGATGATCCTTGGGTTTGTGGATGAAACAAATATGACCTTTCCGAATAACGGAACAGCCACGTGGATCTTGTGGTCCAGGAAGAAAAAGCTTTTTATTGTTTTTTTTTGCTTTTTTATAAAGGACACAAAACATCTTTTCAACAGAGAATACTTAATTTTAGTTGAAACGCTATATTTATTAGGTATTATAATGATCATTTCCACTTGTTAGCTAAGCATGCAAAAAGTCAACACATTAATGTGAATCTGTTATTGTTCCCAAACCCTACATTTTCACCTTAAAAAAATATATATACATTTCCAACAAGATTTATTGGTGAGAGGGTGGTCCCGCTTTCAACCTTGCCCAAGGAAGAGGCATGGCAGAACCCAGAAGGTGGCCACGTAGGATTATCTCCCAAACCGGACCTCACTGATCCTCACTGGCAGCAATCCGAGACAGTTCCCAAATATCAGGACTGTCCCATGGAAACTGAGTGTTGGGATGTATGGAACAGGCATGTCAGATTTTGAAGTCGTTTGACTCATGCCCCTACAACCTCCATGGCTTCACAGGCCTCTCTTTCCCCCGTGATTTGTTTCTGTTTAGAAGTGCAGCGCGTCAGTGGTATGAAAACAAAATGGCTGCCAATAACCGTGTGCGCTAAATACCCAGCTGTCATGGGGGTCACCAGGAAAGTAAACTTTACTGGAAAAGTGTCAATTAAGTTTTCCTCACTAATCCCTAAAAAAAGCTGCATAGAGTGGTTCAAACGTCACTTTCTCGTTACATTAAATTAATGGGGGGGGCGTCATAAGCGCTCCTTTAAGTAAATTCAATAGATTGACAGGACGCTTTTGGCTAGTTTTTTTTAGAATAATTATCTTTTTGTAATTATCACGTTCGTACAGAGGTATATTATTACAGCGCTGTTGTAATAACATTAGCCACAGTTTATTGGATATACAACTTAACTAATTTATGTCACAGATAATACAGTAGCTGCTAGGGTGTGCGTGTGTGGCAAATTCATCATTAAGATATAAATGAATAATTTATGTAAACAGAAAGACGCGCGGTCTCAAAGGACGTTTGTGTAATCTATATTCTAGATGTGAACAGACAGCAAAAATAGGTACTCAAAAGGACAAAAGAAGCAACCGACACAAAGACAGTCAAGTTTATTTTCCCCGGGAAGATTATCATGCCGACCACAACAAAGGACTTTGAGATAAAATTTTAAAAATTAAGCGTATAGACCCTTGAAGCCACCTTGACGAGAGAGAGAGCACGGTTTACGGAACAATATGACATCCTGGAATCCACTGATCAAACAATGTAATTAAACGCGGGGACGTTAAACTCAACCTGTCACATAAGTGCTTGTAGCTATGTATCCTTTGTGAGAATGTATGTCTAATTTTAATTATATGGCGAGGAATTGCCTTACGAAATGACAGCGCAAGAGTGGGAACCGAACGTTATTACAATTAAAAGCAGGAGACATGATGGCCATGGGTGGAAAGAATGAATTGTCTTCCTTTGAGGTGAATATTTGTTATAAGCTAGAGATAAATAACCCTCCACAGCTAAATTTCAGGTGTCCAAATCGGGACACCTGTGTTGGGAGTTGTGGCAAGAGGTGGCCCACCTTACCCAAAGAGGCAACTTGTTGTGCCCAGCTTCAGAATCCCACAAGATGGCCGCTTGGAAGCTTGTAAAATAGGGTTTAGACGTGTAAAGACCTTAGTAAGCATGTTTGAACACCCAATTAGGTGAAGACCAATGGAATGAAATCAATATCTAAACCGCATATAAGCTGTAAGACATGAGAGAGGCATGGGAAGAGAGGTTGAGGGGAGATGTACTTGCCATCCACGGACTCTTCACGTCCCAACACTCCCTCCCTCCATCCTCAGGAAGGCATAGGACAGATGCCATCAACTAAATTCCTCTCCAAGGTTTTGTAAGACTTATCTTGTATTATTTTTGTTATCTACTTTTTATATTCTTGTTTATATTATTTTTGTTCGTATTAAATGTTTTACCTTTGTTTGCATCTAAGTGACTCTGCCTATTTTGACGCACATACATATAGATGTGTTTTCCAATTATTTGAAGTTTGTGTTGCCCTTGTATTTTTATTACAAAGCTGTGATGGAACATCGATTTTCACGGATCCCTGGGAACAGTGGGGCAGCTGCCCAAAAATCGGAACTGTTGGGGGTATGAATATGTAGTCGGAGGACATAAAGCCACATTAAAAAGGGGCTTTCCTTTCCAAAGCAAGCTCCATAAAGACATGGTTGGATGAGTTTGGTGGGGAAGAACTTTGCCGGCCGCACAGACCCCATTGAACAACATTAGGATGAACCGGAACGGAGATTGCGAGCCGGGCATCTCGTCGAACATCAGTGCCTGACAAATGCACATCCTCAGAACAGGAAGTTAAGACGACTGTTCCTATGTTATACATGTGTTGGGGTTTAAATTCATACACTTTTTGTTAATCTGTAAATGCCATTCCATTGTTTAGTGTAGAAAATCATAAAATATAGCATGTGGGTACAAAAAATGCTTGAAAGTCAAGTGTTAAAATACCACAACAAAGTCTATGGTCCTTAATTTGTTTTGAAGACTAATCCAGGATATCTTCTCGAACAAACACTTTTCAACACGAAGAACAAATTAAAATGTTCCATATTAACTTGACAGTGTGGCCCCTTCGGGAAGCAAATGAATCTAATCTATGCATACATTAATGAACTTCACATTAGCATTAACTTCTGGAGGGCCTATAGACACGATTCCCCTTTCTTTTACTATAAATATATTTTCATATTTTCTTAAAAGAAAAAAAAAAAGGTTTGAGGGGGGGGCACAAAAAAATTATAGAACACAAAAAAATGATGTTATTTCAAATATTCATACAGATCCCAATGATAAACATAGCTTCTGGAGGACTAGAATTTTAGATAATTATTATTTCACATAACCATTATTTTCCTGTAACAACCAGGGAGTTTGCAAAATTTATGGTGAAATTATACTGCTACAATATCGTCAGCGAACATAGTTCTGATAATGAAGTACCCAGGGGCCTAATTAAATTACAACAGGGAAGATTAAAATAAAAGTACATTCAGCTCATCCCCATGCTGTATGGATTACTTGTATATTTTAGTCCAAACTAGCCCTATCTGCATGATTCCTTAGGGATATTTTTTTCAAATTTTTTTTATTTTATTTTGCTAAATACTATGGGTATTGCAAATCACTCAGGAAAAGAACTTGTTCTTTTACGAACATATTCTTTGTCCCTTAACTCCAGAATACTTTCCTTCTACCTTCTACTCAACGTCCCAGGTAGCCTCCTTAACAAAGAATGAATATTAATGTACTTCGTGATTAAAGAACTCTGATAAGATGAAAAAAAAAAAACAAATGCAATCAATCGTTTACTTTTAGGAGAAGCTGAAGCTCCAGAACTGCAGCGCAACACCTCCGGTGGTCCAACGTTTTGCGCCACTGATTGGTTGCATGAAATCAATAGGAGTTCTTTCTGCGTACTTGGGGTCACCCCAGAACCCTTACTGGACCCCTCCATTGGAGCCGACTGGTTGTATGTATATATGACATGGTATAGCCAAAAATGTACATGTGTAACATAAGAAAATATATATATAATGCCCAAATTGTGTTTTCTTTGTATAAATATGACATACAAACCCCATTTCATGTGGATCGCCCCACAATATGTTTTGTACTTTATTCATCTAAAACACATTAAACTATATGATTATTTTTCTTTAATTGTTATTATTAGCCTTGCTATATACTGGAAAATAATGGAGAAACAGCTGTTTTGGGAACAAAAACTGTGCCCCCGCCAGAGATGTATTTACCTTTGACGCTGTTCTCACCTGCAAACAGCTCATTAAGCAGTGGGACACCGAGGTGGGGTTGATCACCCAAGATGGCTATCTGCCCAAGCGTTTTGCAGCAGGGGGACTGCAGTCGCCCTAGGCCTAGATGGTGTAGGCCAGGATACATCACTTGGTTGGATAACCAAGTGTCCATTAGACAAGACTGTATGAAACAAGCTTGTTGTCGCATTGATACACATGGACACAGTTCTGTTAAGGCTGGTCCCAGAACATGGACACAGTTCTGTTGAGGCTGGTCCCAGAACATGGACACAGTTCTGTTGAGGCTGGTCCCAGAACAAGAGCTTTTGGTAATAGGTTCAGCCGGCAGGTGGTTCAAGGTTTGCTTAGGAGCTGGCTTGTGACATGTTAAGAAGCGGTGGATGATGCCCTTACCCACAATTTTAGCGTTGTGTCATTTATTGGGTGGGTTAGAGGCTTCAGTTGGTATGAGTTCTAAAGCTACGGAGGTGCCTCTCTTACTGTAAGGCCAGTGACCACCAAATGATGTAAGTGCGGTTGGTGTCTGGATATGAGGGGTCACATGCTACGTTGTTATGCTCGAGTAGCCAGGCGTATCAAGCTGGTGGCCGCGCAGAGGGTGGAGACATGTCGGCCAGCGTCACCCTTGGCCTTTACCCACTTATGACAAAAACCGAGAATGTGTCGGGTCCCATTTTAAGGCACCAAGCATGTGAATGGCAATGACTTTTTTTTTTTTTTATCAAGGCTTGAATGCTCTCGATATGTTATACTAATCTTTTTCTACACAAACTGCGCCGTGGAAAATGGTGTCAGTCTATAAATAATATTTAATAGTAATACTAATAATAAATTGAGCCAAGAATGAGCACATATTATTTCTTTCTTTCGAATAACAGTTAAGCAAGTATTATAACTTTACCTAATTTGTCCTGCCCTATTAAAGCGTTTGCAGCCAGATAAATCAGCAGCCTTTTGCTTTTCAATTGCAATAAATGACTTCCACTTTCATTTTAACTTAGAAAAGGCATTGCATTCATCATAAGTCCTTTTATTGAACATTACTTTTTTTCAAGGGACTGCTTTCTCATTATACAATGAATGAGGATATTGCCAATATTAACTTCCCATTGCAAAATAAAATTTAACAGAGTCAGGCCTTCCGCAGGTTTCACTATAATTCAGTATTCATGGAAATGTGAGCTTCAAAGCCCATGGAGAAGGTGCTGCTCAAAGACTTGATGGCCCATTGATATTTAACCCTGTTACAGTCAGAGAGATGCATGAAGCAGCCATCGGGACCCCTTTATAACTTGAATATTGTGTTTGTTTTCTTTTGTTAAGCCAGTTCTAGGTTTGTGGTATATAATCTTTTCAGGCGGTTGCCTATTAACCATTTGTATGTGTTTTCTCTCTGCTATCTGAGCCCCAGTCTACCAGAGAAACACCCTGACTCTTTGTCATACTGGCGTGTGGTAAATAAGAGAAGGGCTTGGTCTTAATCATCCAGAAAGTGGTAGGGCCACAGTGGATACCAAGTCCTCAGTCTTCTGAGGCCGCACTCCCACAAGGGGAGATGCGGCCCTTTCTTCACTCCCAGGCCAAAGCATAAGGATGGCTCGATTTCTAGGGACTCACCTAAAGAGAGACCCACTGAGGCGGCCAAAACACACTCCTCCCACCAAAACCGAGTCTTCAGGGACCCGGTTCCACTGTGGCATTTTCAGTCTAACCGTACCAAGTAATTCCAAATATCAAAATCCACAGTGGGTTGGGAACCATTGATGTAAACACCATTTGTCCCTCTGGCACCCACTCCGCATGTTCTCCCTGCTGACTATAGTGACCATGTTCTTCTGTTTTTATTCACATTATTGTGACTCTTAGGGATGTAGAACTCTACCTACCCATCAAACACTCTGAGCTACTAGAAAACAGGGACGTCGGGGAGGAAAGAGTTGAAACATCAATTTCACAGGTTCTTAAAAACAAGCAGGTCGTGTTCATCAAAGTGTGAGTTGTCCGTGATTGACTCAACCTAATCCCACTCAACAAACTACAACAGCAAATTATATATTATCAAGGTGTTCCGTCACTTGGACATTGTGAGTCTCTTATTGAGCCATATGAGGCTATGCTTCACAGCTGTCAATTTTACCGCCAAGACAGACTCGATGATCAACCTGACAACTGTTGACTCCTTTAGAGGAAGGGGCATGCGTCTCATCGAAAGATATTATTAGTTAGTTATTAGGCCTTTTAGTTGAGTTTGTCGGTTATGTTGGACATAGAGTCTGCCAGTCTTGTTGAGTTTGACCATTTCAGAGTCAACTTCTCTCCTTCTAAGAAGTTGATTTTGTCGAGTTGAAGCCCGTTTCCAACCTAACTGCCAACGCAACACATTTCTGTCAGTCAGCAATATAAAATATATTATATATATATTATATATTAATATATATCATAAACATGCTTACATAACACATATGCAATTTTAAGATACAATTTAATGACCTCTTTCAGATGCGACATGATTGGCTGTGATGTTTTTAAACAAACATGGAGAAAATATATTTTGCCTTTAAAATAATATGTAATGTAAAAAAAAAAAAAAAAAAAAAAAGGAACCTCCAATGAATAAATATAGCAAATATGTGAATGTATTTTCAGCGTCACAAGAACAATGCTTTATGAACCAATATATCGTAAATAAATAATATTGGTGCAAAGTAAGAAAATTAATCAGTTCTATTCATTTCTTTCTGCTTTAATGATTTTTTTTTTTTTAGATCATAATGCTGTATTTTTTTTTTTTTCTCCAATTTTAGGAAGCGGTTGGATGGAGCTGTGTGTGATTTTTTTTTTTTAAGACTGATTTCTGTAATTCATAGGACCTTAATTAGCTGCACAAACCATTAGCTACAATTAGACTATTATAAAACACGATGCACCGTGTCAGCCACCGAGGCTCATTTATTCATGAAGCAGAACCGAAAAGGAGGGTATAGTATAGCAGGATTACGGTCGTGGAATAATTTTTGATTTAAGATGCTGGAAATAGCACCTCAAAATTAATCTCAATAGTTGTCTAATTTATGTCAGTGAATTGTAAATTTATTGCATAATGCCACCTTAGCTAAATGAGTTACCCAAGGAAGTAGTGCTAATATCGGTGGCGGTGGATTCAGAGCCATATGCCACCTAACACTAAACACCGGTCTGAAATATCTCCTCCGAGACATTTAATCTATTCAAGCAAAGGGCTTCGGATATCACTTACACTTTATGATTCCCCGATAACAAATAGAAAGATCTACAAAAACAATTCCTGACGGTTGTAAAAGGTTATGTTATGTAGAATAGTACGAGGGGAACTATTTAAGGCAAATTTTGCAAAATCAACATCTAATTTTAAAGGGAAAACTCGCACCATACTCATTTATAAATAGTATCCCTTTAAAGATATTTTTGAATAATATTTTCTGTTTTAAAAACTTTTTTATTTTTCGAGATGTAATCTGGCCAGTCCCGGACTGGCCATCTGGTACGATGGGCAAGTCTCTGTGGGTCGCTCCCAGACATCGTCCCACAGGCATTGACAAAAAACTTGCTTTTATCTAATTTTATCCCAATAAACTCCCTTTATCTACAGACTTGGAGCCGCCATTGTTGTCAGTCATGTGATATATTGAGTGACTTTTCCTCCTCCAACACCACGCCGAGCTGATGCTTTATGGCAATGCTAATGGAGTAATTAATTATCCTTCACAGACTTTTTGTTAGTCAGGCTGTGTGATTAAGACTGAGCCATTCTATTGTTTCCCACAGGCTGTATGAAAAGAAGTCGGGGGGGGGCTCAGATAAAAGAACTCATACAAATGGCTGATATGGAGCTGCCTGAAAACATTATGCATAAACTGGAATATTAAGAAAAAAAAAAGAAATCAACACAATACTTTTTCGAAAACATGCCAATAAGCATTATGTACTTGAAGGGGAAAAAAATAAATAAAGTACTTACTTTTAGGAGAAGCTGCAGCTCCAGAGCGGCAACGTATCACCTCATCTATGGCCACTTTTGGGTAATAAAAGGTGGTATAATATTAGTAAACCTGGGAAGTCTCCCAGTTTTGTCCGGAGACTCTGGAAGAAGCGTCACTTCTCCAGGTCGCCACATGAGCCACAAAGTTCCCAGGTATGCCTATTAGACCTCTGGAACACCTAGGGAAATTTATCTTTGTCTCACTGATATTTTCCTATGGACAGTACCGGTCATCTTTATTTTGCTAATTTTGTCTTATCACCATAGCAACCGACTGCATTTTCCCCATTGACTGTTCCCATTGGTTGTTATTGCAATAAACTTTTACAGCTAGGCTGGACTTAGCTTTCCTTCGAGGCGGTTAAAGGCCAGTTGACTTCCGTCAGCACCTTTTTAAGTAAACTTTGATAATTGCTCTACCGGTTCGGGTTCTGTCTGCGTCATTTTCTCCTCCATTCATTGTCTCTCGTCGGATTTGCGCTCTCTAACTGGTAATATCGCCAACGAACCCCATAGGACGCTACCTAGCAGAACGTACAGATGTTTATTATCATTAAAATGACTGACAGATATAATGAGTCATTATCCAAAAGCAAAACTGAAATCCGCGCTCCTGCCGCAGCTCTGTGTATTGAAGATACGCTTCCAGCCATTTGGGGTTTACTGATGGAGATGACATTTCTCCTGATTGATTGAGTTGTGAGATGGTTCTAGGAGAAGGAGGATATACACCAGGGATTCATACGACGCCGAGCTCGAGATGTCTACCAACCACGTCTCTCGTGCCCCTCAGCAAAGTATGTCACCCAAACGATCAAAAGTAATAACATGCAAAGCAAAGTAATGTTTGTTCCTGTAAACGAGAGCTAAACCATAAGCCTTCAGCACTTTCTAATGTTAGGGATTTAATGGCGGATAATAAGAAATTTCTTACCCTTTACTCATAGTGTCTGCGTCTGAATATCTGACAACAGAACATTAATATGAGCATAATAAGTCGATTTAACAGCGCCGCTCCATCTGCATCCCATTTGCATTTACTTACATTCCTTTTTAACTAAGTGCAGCGTTAGAAACATCATTCCCAGACCTTTCCCAGAAATAATTGTTTAATCAAGTAAATTTTTGCCTCGTTAATGTATTTCAACGGGAACCCTAAGTTGTCACGTGACGCAGAAGCTGGATAACAAATAACAGGACATATCTAGGAGTATAACTGGAACCGCACCTTTAAAAGATTGGAAACTAATGCAGATAAAGTTGGCTATAGGTGAGATTTGATGGCGTTTTTAATTTGGGGTTCAGGGTTAGTTATAAAAAAAGACTGTATACATTTCGGACCTTAAATGCAAAAATAGAATATATAATAGTCAGCCGCAGACTGTATGACACGGAAGACTCACGCCGCGTTTCCAACAATGTTTATAGCCGACACGTGTACATTTATTCTAACACCATTCAGACAGAGACCCAGGTGTCCCCTGCAACTGGGCTCCTACCCGACCTGCTTACCCGAGCCCTGACACATGGCGTTGTCCAATAAATTAGGCTGAAAGGGGACATAAAAAGACATTTTGGACAATGGTCTGCGTCTAACTTTGTGGGAACAGTTTGGGGAACCCCTTTACTGCATTACTGTACCCCAGCGTACAAAGCAAGTCCCATAAGAGACATGGTTGGATGAGTTTGGGGGTGAGAACTTTGCCGGCCGCACAGAGCCCTGACCTCAACCCCATCGAACACCTCAGTGGGAGTTCCCGCTGATGTCATCACGTGTCAAGTGTCAAGACCCCGCCCCCACGATCAGGAGGATTCGGGTGTTGACCCGGAGAAGCGGTGCTCTCCAGGTATGTATATGTGAGATAGCAAATGCATGTGGATGGCACATCCAGGCACCCCTACAATAGAATGTATATTAAAATACCCTAACCCACTCCGAGTATTTCAATATGTATTCTTTCATATTTTATATGTTTTAGAAGAACGTCCCTATTTTAGTTTAGCGTAGTTGCAAAAAAACCCCAAACTTTAGATTTGTTATAAATCGTGATAAAAGTGGTAATTTACATTTTTTATGTAAAATAATTATTATAATTATTTTATTTTTAATGAATTTTTTTTGTTTGTTTTGTTTTTCTTCGTCTAAAAAGTAATTTGTAGGACGGGGGATTTCATCCGGGGTTCGTGAAAGCTGCAAGCGTATCTCTCGCTAAAAGACACCGTGGATATTAGTTAGAGCGCCTGCCAGGATAACTATTAGAGAGGCATCGTACGTCTTTTGAAGTTGTGAGGGCCGGATTCGTATTAGTCAACCTGCCAGAGTGAGCTATCTGTTCCTTCAGGATAGAATTTATGATGCATATATATATATGACATGCCAGCTGAGCGGATATTAGATGAATCTTGGTGGGATAAATGAAGAAGTAGCCTCATCAGGCCCCAGCTTAGTCCGGATGCTACAAATTACACGGCCGGGGACGAGGATTCATGGGTAATTTTTCAAAGAAATAGGTTTTGACTTGTTGTACGTTTTAATCTCAAAACAATGCCTTATTCTATAAGTATGATCAGGGCACGGTATCCCGTCACCTGCGCCGGAAAGCAAACGTCGTTACTTGCTCTGTTGGAGATAAGGAAAACGTAATCGGAAAGCTGAGTCAAAATTGCGTTTTAAGAAATGTAACCACGCCCACCCCCCCCCCAAAAAAAAAAAAATAGAAAAAAAAAATTGGTCTCAACTAGAGAAAAGGATATCATTATATAATAAAGTAGAGGTAAAAAGGTAAAAAAAAAATCAAAAAAAAAATCTCAATTTTTAGAAAAGTTTTTTTAAGATCATTTTCATAATAAATTCCATTATACCATCCATGTGGTTTTTTAATTTCCTCATCGATAAAAAATTAGTGGAAAAAAAGAAAAGCCTAAATACTGGCAAAAAAAGAAAAAATAAACTGTTCTGTCCATGATCTGCTCACGAACGTAACTTAGTTTTTATTTACTCAGAGGGTGGTGGATAAGTGGAACAGCCTCCCCGCAGAAATGGTAGAAGGTAGTACAGAGAGGGAATTAGAAATATGGCTCCTGAATCCTAAGACGAGACAAAGTAAGAATATGATCTTATTTTGACAGGACCGATTGGCTGTTTCAAGCATCCAATCAGTGGCAGGAGATCCCTTTCCCTGAACTTAATAGGAGAATTTGCCAAACATGTATGGGGGTCTCTTTAGAGATGTCCATGTGAGAGCTAAGTATGTAAACCACGTGTCAGGAGATGTGTTTCGGCCAAACGCATGCCCCCAACAGTTAAGGGTTGAGGAAAGAGGCAAATGCATATGGGGGGATTCTGTAGACACCCTCCATGCATTTGCAAAGGGGGCAACATCACAATTTAAAGGGACCCCTCAACAATCCCTTGCATTAAAGCGCATACAATGTCTGGATTGTCTCCTTTATTTATTATCTTTTTGGGAGACGCGTACATGGTGAGCAAAATCACTTAAGATTAAATCTTTGTTTAGTTTTTAGCATGTTCGTTTTTTTGGGCAACTCATTTTATTTCCCGCCCAAAATTTCAGGGGCTTTTTTTTTTATTCAGAATTCAGACATTCGGGGGGGGGCCCTCCTAAAGGTGGAGGTTCCGGAAACCTTCTAGACTCACTTTTCATTATAGAAATTTTACAAAAAAGGTTCCCCCAGAGTAAGGTCACTCAAAGAGGATCAGCAGCAGCAGCAGCAGCAGTAGTAGTAGTAGTAGTAGTAGGGCACTGGGCCTAGGCAGGCCGACACTGGCAGATGATAGGCGCATGTAGCCCCGTGGAGCAGCACTGAATTTCCCTAATATTTTACATATTATATTGTCACCAATATTTATTTATCAATGAAGAATAATAGATGATCTGATAGAAAGATGATAGAAAATTAACTTGTCCACAAGTTACATTTGGCCGGCAGTGTAAATGAGCGACTGTCTTCATCAACTAAACTCCACTCAGGAGCCGGGGAAAAATGTCTGCCGCAGTCCCTGTAATCACTACAGCAGTCACTACAGCTTCTCCAATCCACCCAAAACAGCACATTCTCTGCACTAAAAGAAACTGTTCATTAACGAGCCGTATTATATACGAGTAACGAGCATCACTCTCAGCCTCTGCTAACCCAACAGTCTCTGTCACTCAACTCCCATCAGTCTGTAACGGCTGCTACCGACAAGTTAAAATGGCGTCAGCACCCTTATATACTGTATCTAATGATTATCCCCGCCCCTTGTAAATGCTGATTGGCCAGAGTGAAAAACGAAGGAAAAACTCCCACAGGGTGGTTGGACTCATCAATCAATCAATCGCTGCCATGTAATGGCGCCAAAACAGCATGTAATGGTGGCTACACGTGGCAACGAATGGACGAATCAAGAAGAATTTTCGGCACTTTTGTCTCGGTTTCGTTGATTCGTACAAACGCACAAAACAGGCAATTTTGGTTAAAAACAAAGCTGGTATACTTTTTGGTCTATAATTTTTCCTACACTACTATTTATCAGCAGCGCGTGTAGCAGTTCCCCAAAACTTTTTTATTGCCTACTTTTAATGTGGAAACGAAACACCTTCTACCGAGAGGTTTTTTTTTGTGAGAATATTAAAAATTGAGAATCAGAAAATGATTTATTATGGAGGAATCAGGCAAAGTGCTTAGCCGAGCTCACTTATCTGTAATTTCGTATCAATGAGCAATGCCGCTCGGAATTAGAAAACAGACATATGTGTATCTCAAGCAATTAGTTCGACGAAAACATAAAAAATTCAACACAGTTCATACGTTGATTACCTCGGTTATTACTTATTCAAATTACTTCTGATTCTATCTAATTAGAAAGTATTCAAATTATTAGGGTTTTTTTTTAGGCGTTTTAGACGTTTGGAAGACACAGAAGTGCAGATGGGAAAAATCCACTGCCACGTAATGCTTAAAAAAACATTTTTATCAGATTTTTTATTTTTTAAGCTTATTTTCATGTCATAAAGTGATCATTTCGCAATTAATTTGCTGAAAATACCTTCTCCTTAAGACACCGTTTGGGGTATCTGCCACCTGTAGGTTAATTTCGGGCCTTAGGTAAGCTTGTTAATGTCTAAGGGTCAAGTAAATGACCTCAGAGGTACTGATCTCGCTGCATGAAAGAATGACTGGAGTTTAGAGATCTCTGGTAGATTGGTGGGGGGCGCAGTTGCCCCATGGGGTGCGCTCGCTTTGTGGGCAACTTGCCACTTTGGGCAATGTATTGCTCGCTTAGCCATAAGCATACCAGGAAGCCACCGAGGGCTGACGTCCTAGTGGTCACCTATACTACTCCTAATTCTAATTCATGAGTTATTTAGGCAGGGTTAGGGGCAGGGTAGCCTTGCACCAAAAGGGGTCTCAGGGGTTCAGTAATCAGCTCTGATCCGTTAAGCCTCCAGGCTTGTCCCAAATAATTTCCAAGTATGATGTAAAATATTCTGGATTTTTTTTTATTTAATCAAGGTACAGTTTTTTTTTTAATTTAATAAAAAATTCACGTATATTTTAATATTTTGTTCTGATCCATCAGCACAGAATATAACGGATACCAATTTATGAAATTTGGTAAATGCATGTAAATGTAAGTAAAAAAAAAAAAAAAAAAAATCACTAAATGCCCAAATATTATTTAGATGGTAAAAAAAAAAATGGGCTAGTAGGTATTTTAATTATAGGAAATATAGTTTAGGGCATTTGAAGCAAAAGCTAAATTATAATTGAAATAACTTTCACCCGAAAGGGGGTTCAGGAAACAGTTTTGGGAACTAAAATAAGAAATTGAAACAATGTAACTCATTTTAATATAAAGTGTTTAAAAACACCTTTGTGACATTCAAAAAAAATATTGGGGGAACTATTTAGCGACTTAATCTACCCTCCCCCATGACGAGCATAGTTTAATACGGCTAAAAAAAAAAAAAATGGGATAGAAAGCATTTGCCTACCCAGTGAGAGCAAGATGACATTCATGGTTGAATCAGCCCCTCTCAGCAAGATATGTAATTGAAAAAGCCAAGGGAAGCGACCCTAATCCCAGTGCCCTGCTGGTGTCAAAATGCATTAATCTCGCACGGACAAATGGCCGTTTTTGTTTTCTTTTGGAGAGTATGGAGCGCGAAACATTGAAAAACCAAAGGATATTGAGTAGGAAGCAAATATATCAATAATATATAATATAATCATTAGGGATAATCAGAAATGAATGAAATAACTATTAATATTTATTATTATTATTATTATTATTATTATCTCTTTTATATAGCGCCAACAATTTCCGCAGCGCTTCATCCAATAAATATGTCTGACGGGACTAGAATTGACAGAATAGGACAAATTGATACACTTACATAGAGACATGTGTAGGATCTTAGTTTTCAAGAATACGTTAACTTTTAATTTTGATTACTTTACTGATTTTGGATTTTTTTATAAAATAAAATTACGGAATTTTTTTTTTTTTGGAGAACAAATGTTGTAAGTTTAATTGATAAGAATGATACAATCTATCCATTTCTCACTTATCTAAATCGACATTTTGTTTCTGATATTGGTCAGGTAGTTTTGCAAATTCTGATCATTTGACTGAAACAAAAAAATGTAGAATTACTTCACATTCATAGAAATATAGAAGGAAACCCCTGTTTAATTATTTTCTAATAATCCTTATTAATACAGTATATCATATATTTAATAATAATGTAATAATCTTAGAGGAATGGCGTGTCCTGACTAATTTTTCTGCCTGTGCCATCTATTTATTTTTTGCAAAGGGATTTGCATTTGCCTCGTTTCCCCACTCCAGCTAACTCTGGCAGAATGGACACAACCATTTGTACCCCCCCCAGTCAGCTCCAGCAATGGCTTGGAGATAGTTCCAGGAGGACCAGATGAGATCATCGATGAGCAAATCCGTAGAGCGCTCCCCTTGCTTTTTTAGGGAGTGCTTTCTAGCAAAGACAAGACAGCAGAAGATGGAGAAAGCTGCAGCTCTGGAGCTCATCTACACCTAAAGCAATTTAGGAATACGATAAAAGGTAGAGGTATGTCATCCAAAATTCTTTGTGTTTGAATGCATTGATTATACGGTGATCTTGGGTGTGATTTCATTGCGTGTTTCACCCGTCAATGATCTCTTGGGGTCATTGATGAGTCTAGACGTGGACCTCCTTGCTTGTCCCTAGAGGGATCCCAACCGTACCCCACTGACAAGGCCAATGGAGGCTGAAACAAATGTCTGGGGTTGTTGGTTCCCTCATCCAGAGGAAATTTGCCTCACATTTCGGTTCTGGATTGCCCTTTTGGGTGGGATCAGACTAATATGTTGATCAAGATTTTTCCTCTGTAATGGCACAAGAGAGCTAAAATTTGAGATGCTCCCAAGTGGGGACGCACCGTAGGACAGGCTATGAAGCGGATGTCTGTTCTTGGAGAGCATCTCAACCTCTTTTTGCATGGCATTTCACCCTTTGGTGATCTCTTCAGGTTCGCCTTAAGTGTAAAGATGAGTCCAGATGTGGACCTCCTTGCTCTCTTGTGCCTAGAGGGATACCAATCGTACCCCACTGACAAGGCCAATGGAGGATAAAACTCCATTCCTTGAACTCGGGCGCTTTATATAATTCTGCCTTTGGCACAGTAAATGTACATTCATTCATGACTTTCTAGACAATCAAAAACTATGTTACATCTCAACTAATGAACTGCACCATAGAAAGGTTATGGTTAAAATGTAACTAGTTTAAGCTCACCAATATTGTTACATTAGTAGCAAACCTCCATACTTTGCTAAGAGCCCTCAAAGCCTGCAACTCACTCCTCCATCTTCCCCACAGCAACTGAAGCCTAAGCAAACCTGGTATACAGACTGGACCAAGAGATCTCCATAATTATCTGTTATTGTTTTCTGTATTGTTATTATCATTTTCCTGTTTCTATACCTTTTTCTGTCTATCCCATACTGGGAATTGCAGCATTTTTTCACTGTTTTTAGTTGGTAACATTTATGTGATGCCTGTCACTACTTAAGTGTGTTATATTTTACTTTCTATCTTTCTGCTCCACTAACCCCTTATCTCCTATATCTGCCCTCTTTCTGCCCCCATCCACATTAACACTATTTAACACACTCTATTACAGCCCTCACGACCTGCAATAACCACCTTCATGTTCTCCACAATCAACTGAAGCCCAAGCAAACCTGCATACTTTGCTGCAAGGTATACAGAGTGGACAAGAGATCTTCTTAATTATCTGTTATTGTTTTCTGTATTGTTATTATCATTTTCCTGTTTCTGTGCCTGAATTGTCTATTACCCTTTTTCTGTCTTATCTATGCTTTATGGCCTAGGAATGCCGTTACTGGGAGTTGCAGCATTTTTCCACTGATTGATTTATTTGTTTTTATTTGGTAAAATGTATGTCATACCTGTCACTACTTAAGTGTCTGATATTTCACTTTCTATCTTTCTGCTCCTCTAACCCCTTATCTCCTATATCTGCCCTCTTACTGCCCCCGTCCACTTTAACACTATTTAACACTCTCTATTACAGCCCTCACAACCTGCAATTACCCACCTTCATGTTTCCCACAATCAACTG
>VKOC01000126.1:182544-195445 GCA_009364415.1 Spea multiplicata
GTGATAGGTGTTATGCTGTACCACCGTCAATGTCTGCCTCAGTATATAATGATATCGGTAATGCTGTACCACCTTCAGTGTCTGCGCCGGTATATAACGGTAGAAGCTATGCAGTTTTAAAGTGTATGTGGGGGGGGGCCACATACAGGATCCGCCCCAGGTGCCAAATACTCTAGGTACGCCCCTGAGTGAATGTGGGCACCGGGTCAATCCGTTCCTGAATTAAAAATGCCCCCCGTATTTTTTGGCCTGACCAAATGGACAAATCATTTTTAGCCCATTTGCACATGTCTACTGTACATTTATAATAATAGAATTATATCTTAATTACAGATCATTTTAATCTGTAAGCATCAATGCATTTTTCATTTAGTGTATAGAACCGTAAGATTTAGAATTCTAGAAACTTAATACATCCGGCTAAAGTCTGGCTATAAGTGTCCAGGTACAGAATGTTGTCTTATTACTGAATTTTTTTTTATCTGTGTAATATATTCACTTAGAATGAGAGCTCATTCAATTACGCATATACATATACATACATTCCATTTTTTTATGTTAAACCAGATTTCCTAATTTCTCCTGAAAGGTCAATCCACTAAAACTTTATTAATAATTAATATGCAAATGTCATCTATTGGTTTTTTAATGTCTTTTAAAATGTAATGAATATTGTTTAAGAATCGGATAGCCTTAACATTATTAAGAATGTGTAAATTTCTCATAAAACATGCACTTGAGGGAATCTCCGTGTACCCAGATCTCATTGACATTAAGTGAAATTTACATGATCGCAAGCGATGTCATCAAGACCCGCACACATTATTTCCTATATAACTGAATAGGTGTAATATTAAGATTTAAATATGCATCCTTTTAAAAGATATACCCAAATGTAACATAAGAAAAATACATTATTTTATTTAAAAAAAATATTTCAAATTTCACAAATAATAAAAACACAACTTACAAAAAATACAACTTTTAGAAATTAAAGATAAATATTTTGAGATTTATCAAAATCTAGACATTTAATTAAAAAAAAGCACAGAGTACGTACTAAAATCAGTCTCCCTAACAAGCACAAGGCATAAATAAAAAAAAACATTTACTACGTGCCACACGTACATATTTAGCAGGAGTATGGCATAATCACAGCCTTGCCTCCACTGATTCCACATCTAAACTACAGCGTGCCTGATAACAACACAAGTAGGTTGCCACAGCAGAAGCTCATTACAGCCAATGCAGTACAGCCAGCATTGTAAGTACTTTTATATTTCAAGATGTTTGTTTTAATGTCATTATGCCTCTATATCAATTAATACATTTGTTTTGTCTTTTTTTAGCTACAACATTTTCAACTAATATAGTCATGTTTTAAACGAATTACTTTTATTTGCACTTACCCTCAACCAGGGTCAGATTATCCATCAAACATAGTAAGGATGAGCCTGGCGTCTTAATTTATATCATTGCTTCACAAGAAAGTGAACACTAAGCAGACTATAATGATGGCGGCTTCTGGCGAGTATGCATGTATGCGCGCACCTAGGGGTCCTGGAACCCTATTTTCCAAGTGCCCCCCCCATTTGTGCATAGGGGGTTAATAATTAACTCTTTGAAAATACATTTTTATCTAAACATCTTGTGCATAGGTCACACACCCATTTTATCACAGTACTATTTGTTATAAATGGAAATAGTTGTAGCGTTATGATTAGGATTCATATTATCAGTAATATCATAAAAATGTTACCAAAGTCCAGGTTATTTGGATGCACGACCATGCGCTGAAAGCAAGACATTCTTACAAAACCAACAATAGCCATCTTAAAATGTGTAAGTTTATATGCAGCCTCAAATCCCGCCGCTTTAAAGCTGCTTGATCATAACCTTTGTTTTTGTGGGGGGGGGGGAATGTTTTGTTATTAAAATGTGTCTAATAATAATAGGAAATCCTCTTTCTTTTTATTGCATTAGCTGTGTACACTTTGGGAAAGAAATTCAAAAACCTTCCTTTAGAATTAATCCCGGCTTTAGCACAATGTGCATTATTTAACCCCTTAATGACAAAGCCCGTACATGTACGGGGCTCAAAATGCATGGTTTTCAATGGGTTTAGGGACCGCCCATTGTCCTTAAGGGGTTAAACCTCTGCAGAGGCTAAAGACGGCGGCGGCGGCCTTCTGCTTCAGCGTTATCTTTAATAAGGGCTCTTGCTTTCTGTATAGGAGGTACAGAAAATCACGGAGCTGAAAACAAAATAATTAGGACCAAAATATTCCGCCGCAGGGAATTTGAACCAATACAAGCTATTTATTTTTTTCATTTTCCCATTAATTTTAATATAAAATTCAAATACATTATTTTTTTTCTGCCTTGCCATTTCGTAATCATCAAGGCTGCATACTGAGGAGCCTTCCTAAAGACATTCAAGCAATTTAATTTCTAAGGTCTGTGCCTAAAGATAGCAATGAAGGAACGCGACGTCCCCCCCCCACAACCCCCCGTGTTTTCATAACGAAAAACCTGTTTCTGTTCTTTAATGGACAAGAAATGAGGGATTTGAAAAATAGTCAATTCAAATTTGTGTTAATAAAAAAAATAAAAAAAAGACAAAAAGATTGTTTTTTTTAAAGAAAATTGTGTTCTCGAAGTCAACCTGCAAAATTTACATATTGTGCTTTTTCAATATTTTTCTATGCTTGAGTAATCCCATCAGTTGGCCCAAAATTAAACCCCTTTTGGCCATCCTCATGAAACCAGTTGATTTTGATACAAAAACCTTTAACGCCATCAACGGAGAGTACGTTCTCACTGTCTCATTTACATTTTCTTTATTATTTTATTATTTTTTTTTTTTTCTGTTGTCAAGAGCTTCGAATACTTTGTTTTAATCATAAAGCTGGCACTTTACATTAAAGCCATATCATTTTTCTTAATCCTTTGTATTGTTGAACAAAAAAAAGAAAATTGAGGAGTCCAGCGGTTTCCTTGGCTCCATGCCGAGGCTGATTTAAGAATCTCTGAATAGACTTTTTTCATGCACTGAAAATTCATGGTCTAGTTTTAGTGAATTTTTCATATTTTGAAATGTTGCTTCCAGAATCTCCTCTGTTTTTCACTGTGCAGTCCCAATTTTCAGGAGACGTGGATCATGGGTTGGTTGGGAAGATCCTCTGATCTTCTCTGACCGGCCCAGGGAGCTCTCATAGATCTCCATTGCATCCCCCATGAGGCCACCTTGTGCCGCTGTACAGCCGAGGGCCACATGTCGGCTATTTATGTATGGTGAGTGAGTGGTGGATGGTCCCTCCCCTGAGCAGGAGGGTGGTCCCTCCCTTGACCATGCTGCCTCCTGGGTGCAACCACTACCCTCCCCACCTGTCGTCAGATTCGTGTTTTGCTACAGAGGTGTGGCTGGGGGGAGGGGCTCTAAGAAGACATTTTATATAAATTTGTAACATTTAGATTGACAAAAAAAGACAGAATTCCATTTCCTTCTAAACCCATTATTCCAGCTTTTAGGGCTATAGAACCCTGTGTTGCCCTCATACTCAACAAACATTCTGAGCATCAGGTAGGAAAATGGGGCATTGGGGAGAAAGTTGGGGGGCAGACAGGCCCATTAGGCACACTGGGACCCTCTGTGACCGTCTGCTGGATATACGCTGCCACATGCTGGAAATAAAGAGTGTAGCATGCGACAGCGTATATCCGTAGGTCAATAAATGGCACACGTCATTTACTGGCCCCTGGCCTTAAAGTGACAGGACCAATTTTCCGTTTATTACATTTTCTCTATAGGCCGCCCGCAGATAGCTCCATTACAATAGAGAAAAGTGAGCATTAATAAAAAAAATATTAAAACTGGCAATAAAACACATCTGATAATAAACCTAAACCACATAATGATACAGAAGAAAATGTGGGCCCTGCTCTTGTGAGCTTACAATCTATTAGTAAGTTGAGGGAGAATAAAACAAAAGGTTGGTTGTTTTTTTTTTATATAAAATTACGCACATATATATATATATATATATATATATAAATAATACCTTTTTTATGTAGTTTGGGTGCCGGCAGCTGACAGAAACAGCGAGAGGCATCACGCGAAGTATATCTGACTGATGATAAATTCAGCTGGAGTTCAATTTGTAATGATGTAATACACGTGATATCATGTGGTGAATATGGTAATGAGTCTGAGAGTTCAATTCTCCCCTCAGGAGGTTATTGATATCTCCAGTTATTCTATTGCTGCTCGCAGATTCAAATCAATTGACTTCATAATAGGAAGCCTAACCCCGGCCATCTACCATCCGGGAAAAAAAAAAAAAGCCGGAGACGAGATGACATGAATGTCTGGTGACAGTCTCCTGGTTCGCAGCTCGCGATCTCGGCAGATGAAATCTGCACGACCAGGATGGAGATTTGCTCTCAGGATATTTTAAAACAAGCAATATCTCTTATTCAACAACAACTCAATCACACGTTTTACAATTTTCAATCTGGGAAGAAGGTCATTGTTTGAGAATGGTCGGCGCGAGCTTTACATCATATCACTTTTTCCATCATTTCATTACTTTGCGCCAGCAAATGATACACATCTCTGGTTATCGTCATCAAATTGCATTTTGTGTTCATTCCGTATACTCTAAATGTAAAGGAACCTTCGCCGCGAACTGGCCGGCATCTTTCAGCCTGGATAAAATGATTTTTTCCTACAGTAACTTTATCTGTTTTCTCATTTTTTTCTTTTTTTTTTTTTTTTGTTCAATATGCAGCTGTCAGACGCAGAACTATGAGTTTGTCTCCGGAATGTCAACTAGGATATTGCTGTCCATGGGAAATTCAATTCAAAGCATGAACGACTTCTGAGTATAATGTTATTTTATATTATTAGTATTACTGTTATTAATAACAATATTTGAGAGCATGATGAGGACATATGATGGTTGTGGAACATACTAAATTTAAGTAAAAACATTATTTCCTATTTTTTTTTTTATTAAAGAGGTGGTTATGTGTAAAAGGACCACACATTGGAGGCCAACAGGTCTCAAGCCACAAGTAGAATGAAAAATGTGCATTTAGGTAACAGGAGAACCAAACTCCAGAGAGTAAAATAGTGTATTTATGTGGGGCATGACGCTAGGTCTAAACCAGGGCAGTAACTCCAGCCAACCCCAGGACCTACCTCAGACACACGTTGTCTTGGGCAGGGGAGGGCTCACACTTTTTTCCTCGGGGGCAGGCCAAACCAAGCCGCCCCTCTTCAGTCAGATACACACCGACGCATTTTACACACTCTGTCACTAACACACACATGCTGCAAACATACGTACACTAACGCACATACGCACTCATGCTAACACACACATTTATACAAACACACACTTACACATATAAACTTATGCAAATCCACACATTTATACCCACAGTCACACTCATGCTAACACACACATTTACACAAACACACTTACACATATAAACTTATGCAAATACACACACATTTATACACACAGTCACACTCATGCTAACACACACACATAAACATATATAAAGCTTTTTTAGGGTGTTTTGGCCCGCCCCTGGTCTTGGGCCACATATTACATTGTTACACATGACAAAAAGTAAACATTTTAACAAGAAAACCCTTAGAGGGGAAAAGTGTATTTGATAAATTTGCTGGATGGGACTCCCATAGAGATTCACGTGGTGTAGAAATGGTTTATTTCTAGAATTCTTAATAGTTTGAAAGGTTTACAATTATTTGCAAAACAGCTAATTAAATATATGTTCTGTGGTGTCCTAAAATTAATTTAGTGAAGTTATTTTTGGGACATTGGTGCAATTAGGATAATGTAGCATTCACTGCATCTGAAACCAATTAAACATGATATAGACTCGTGATGTATTCATTGTAATGAACACTTTTTGCTAAATATTTAAATATCTGGGCCTGTGGTGTATTCTGTTCTGGTATATGTTTCGTAAAGATGAACAATGTAAGATTAAAAAAAAAAAAAGTTTTTCTTAAAGCAAAATTAAAAAAAAAAAATTCTTTATACTTGACTGATAATAAAATATAGTGATATTTTTTTCTGTTTAAATATTTACATGGAAACATAGAATTAATCAGACGTTGGTCTCGTCTTAGGAGCCGTATGTTTATCCCATGCATGTTTAACCCCCTCACTATTATCCTCTACCACTTCTACTGGGAGGCTGTTCCACTTTTCTACCACCCTCTCAGTAAAGTAAAACATCCTTCCATTCCATCTAAGCCTCTGACCCTCTAGTTTTAGATTATGGCCTTTAAACTCTCTTCTTTTTATGTATTTAAATGTCTCTTTTCCATCCCCTCTCCCTTTTTTCCCCCCTCTACGCTGTATACGTATACAGCCTGCGTATGATCATTTTCTGGAATTTAGGTGGGTCATTGGTTTAAGCCCAAAGATTGTTTTTTTTTTTACTCTGTAAACATCATTTTACACATTATATTTTGTAGCATACAGACCCGCAGAATGTCAAAATATGTTAAAAAGTGACTGATATTTGAAGTTTTTTTTCTTACTTTTTTAATCTACAGGGCGTAATTTGCCATGTCATGATTTAGGCTATTTCCAATTACTTTTACAACTTTATCCCCACATAATAGAACAATGTCATCTGCATATAGATAGACGCGGGAGAAGGTGCGTGTATTTTGTAGGTCATTAACGTAACAAAAGAAAAGAATGAGTCCCTAGACAGAGCCGCGCCGCGTATCCTTGTTAATTGTCCTTGCATAAGAGAGACATTCATTAATATCATTCCTTGGCAATTGATATGAATTTACTAATTTGACTGTTTTATTTCAAAGTGCCTTCTTCTACAAGAAAACTATTGGCTGATGACAAAAAAAAAAGGAGTTCCAAAGTTTCGAATATTTTGTAAGATTTGTAACTTTTTTGTTTTAGATTTTTTTGTGTGTTTTTTATTGTGTAAAAATACACAATAATTGTGTATATTCATCATATTACTATTGAGCTGATCAAGCTATACATTTTGATGAATATTAATTAGTATATTTATGTTATTATTAATGTTATGTGCACCAAGGCATAAAGATTATCCTTTTTTAAAAGGAGTCATAGGTGACTGGCAAACAACTTTTAAGATTTTTCGCAAGTAGAGGTCATGGCAAAAAACGGGCAAGGCATAGACAGAAAAGGGGAAAGCTATTTTTTCCGTCAAATGCCTTTTATTTCCAAATATATAACCGGTTTGTTTGCTGTATGAACATCCTATAGACATACATATCGTCGAAAAGTTAAACATTTTAATATTATTATTTTTTATGAGTATGTTAGAGATTATATTAATTAGACAAAAAGTTGTCTATTCACCAATGTGGAGATACGTTAGGATATTCCTGTCCGGACGCCACTTTTTTTTGTTTAAGATCCAACATTTTCTATATACTTACATTGAATTTGTGATTTTGTTTCTGGGACCACCAACACATGATGGATATGTCATTACGAGAAGATGTATTCACATCCCAAAAGTTTAAAGGATTGGGTCATACAGAGGCTGCTGGCCACACCACAATTGGGAACTGTCATTAAAGGGTTAATGGATAAATGTTCTCTAGATCTCTGTCCCATTTAGCAGGGAACCTATGGTGGAAAGTAGTCTTGGGCGCAGGCGGAAAGTTTGCATTCGGTTTTTCGGGGGGGGGGGGGTCATATTCGACGAAAAGGAAAGACACATATTGTAGTGGAAAGGCACAAATCCAAAACCCTGTCTAATAAAAATTCTATTAATCTAAGAGAAAATTAAAATAAATCAAATTTATTTGAATTTGGTGATTTTGTATGGTTATTTTTAACTCTTTTTTAAAAAAAAGTTTAACTTTAATTTATGTTTTATATAGCGATTAGTTACACACATCGAGTTTCTAATAGCAATGTATGTATATAGGCAGGGCTTGATATGGCCTTTCTAAAACATCATCCACAGAGGCTGCGCCCCCTCACGAAAACGCATTTGCGGTCCCCGGATTATAAAATGGCTCCCTAGAATGAAAGGGTTAATGTCGGTACAAAAGAATCCAATCTTCTCTTGTGCTAGTGAATCCATGAACTAATACTATTTAGCCCCAAATTAGGTGTCATTGTTCAGACATCGACTTGACTTACAAATCTATCTACTATGTGTTGTGAAAAATACAGAAATAGATGCCTTTTATGGGCAATACTAATAAAATTTAGTATGAATATACATATTTCTTCAAAAAGGATAATTGATAATTAAAGTTTAACCCCTTAATTGTTTTCAATGGGTTTAGGGACCGCCCATTGTCCTTAAGGAGATTTTTGTCTATTCTGTCTATACAGCCATGTTTTCATTTATCACAAGTAACCATTCCATTTGCTTGCCTATGATTGGGAAGGAAAAAAAGTTTACAACCAAAATCTAGAAATAAAAAGTCACCGTAGGACACCATTCCACTAATGCAAATATTTTCTAATCTACAATTGAATTGAATATTTACACAAAGTTTTTTAGAACCTCTGGCAACAAACATCCAACAGAAGAAGAGATATAAGAAATATATTCCAAATATTGGTTTCAAATGAATAATGAATCAAGCCATGAAATAATGGAACATGGAAGGACCATGGAGCATTTGACTCCATGGTCCTTCCTGAAGGCTATATAGTTGAAAGTACTTTTATCCCTTGCGTATTACACATATCCTCTATGAACCACTTGTCATCAAATAGAAAACGTCTATAGACCAGTGCCTGGGGTAAGTATTGCTGATAGTAATGGCGAGAGGGAGAAGAAAAATGATGGAGAGCGCAAAGAGAGCAGCTAAAACACCTTAGTGGAGCAGTTCCCTAGTGCTCCCAGATGAAAACAACAACTTGTAGTACGTATTAGCGCTGGAAATGCATAGGATTTTATAGTGTTTGGATAAAAATATATTTGTAAAAATATAGATTACATAATAAATTTTGTCCAGATGAAATAATACTGATTTTCAATACAGAATTCCTTCAGCTTATGTAAATAACTTCAGTTGACCTGACGCGTTTCGCCCAACCACTTCCTCATTGGTAATACACAAAAAGAAGAAGTAGTTTAAATCGTTTGGGGGGATGGAAGGATTGTGGGTCCTTCTATGAATAGGGGGAAGGAGCTACAGAAAGTAACTAACACACATAACAGTGGTTACAGGCTCCAACTAAACTACTCAAGCAAAAGATCTGATTACTCATTACTTTCTGTAGATCCTTGATGAATTTTCTAACATAATAGAAAAAAAAGTCAATAAAAGGAATACAAACAATTAACCAATCAAAATAGGACAAACTCTTAGATACGTATAAACTTGTTGACCTTCTTGTAGTTGAAGGACATACAGAGATGGAAAACGAGAGAGTGTTTTTTTCGGATCCAAGCTAAGGTTTTTGATATTAGAAATATACAATAAGTTAATAACAGTATAACTTTTTAAATTAAAATGTGACATCCAAAATATATTATTCTTCCTCTGAATAGTTCACTAAATAATAAGTTACTTAAAAATGAACACATATGTAAGTATTGTATTGTATAATAGACAAACACGTGCAACTTTAATGGTGGTCAATGCCAGTCTGCAGCTGGAAAGCTAAATAAATTATAGCTATTTGTGTTAATATATATGTTAGGATTTGCATTTCCATGTCATTTTGTTTTAATACACTTAAAATATTAGTAAACATTATTTTTAGGGTTTTTTTTAGTGTATCAAATGAATTTCTGAACACTATTTATGACACTAAGATACTTTTCAATTGTCAAATCTTTTCTCTATTTCATGTAAATCTCTGTGAATTGATTTTTATCCCTTTAACAATGTTTAAAGTTACCTTAATTCATTTATGGCAATGAATTATTCAGGTCCCTGGAGATGGGTAGAGTCATTTATTCTGATTATTTAAAGTGTCACGCGGAGTGTGCTTCATAAGTCTAAACACACAATATTCAATTAACAGTGACTGCATCATAATTTAAAAAATAATGAATAGACACATGCTCTCGAGGAATAGTGCCATCATCTTTTAGTGGCGGTGCTAAATTCTTTAAATACTCTAAGATATGATACCTGACAATTGAATGGAGTAACCGTTTATGTTTCAGACGAAACTGAACTCATGTATGTTGTAATAATCCTTAGTTAACGGCGAAGACATGTAAAATCAAATGTCGTACTACAAGTTAGGTCCAAGTATTGGGTGCATGGAGAGCCTATTCTAATCTGCTTTCATTCTATGGACTGGAGCTCCCCTTGTGGCTCCAGTTACAGGGAAGAGTTCTCTGGCAGGAAGGCAGCAGCAGTGGATCACAAATTAGGTTCAAATCTGGGAGCCACTAGATATACTAACATACTAACACACACTGACATACTAACAGTTACAAACATACCAAAATAACACACACTAGCATACTTACACACAGTAACATACTTACACACACAGTAACATACTTACAGGCAGCAGGGAAGACTCAGCCAACTACAGACCAGTAAGACTTACATCAGTAGTTGGCAAATTAATGGAAACCATGGATAGGATAGGATCTTTCAATATAACCGTTTGCATGATCAGAAACAGGACAGGCTTACTACAAGGAGATCCGGTCAAACCAACTCTTTCTGCCTGGGTAACTAAGGTAATAGACCAGGGAAGAACTGTTGATATAGCCGATCTGTCCCCATAGAAGATTTAATAAATAAATTAAATTGTAGTCTTTGGGTTTGGATGTAAAAATAGTTGAATGAATAAGGCAATGGTTGAGTGACAGGAGGCACAAGGTTGTTGGGCATTCAGAGGAAGGACTTGTTACTAGTGGGGGATCAGTTTTGATACCCGTAGTTTTAAATTTTTATTAGTGATATTACAAAAGGTCTTAACAGTATGGTATGCCTTCTTCCAGATGATACAAAAATCTGCAACATGGTAGAACTTCCTGGTGCAACAAGTCAAGTGGCAAATTACGTAAGTAAATTAGAGAAATGGCCGAGGGTGCCACAGATGCAGTTTAATGTTCATAATGCACTTGGGTTGTTAAAATCCCAAGGCAGCATTTAGTATTGGGAATGCTGTTCTACCAGTGGCAATGGAAGAGAGGGACTTAGGAGTAATTATTTCTAATGGCTAAAGGTAAGTAGCCAATGAAATAAAAGCCTCGGAAAAAGCAAGATGGGTGATACGCGGTCTCGAAGGAGGGCTAACATGGTAACTGGTTTGTAAGATTATTATCAGGAAAGATTAAGGGATCTTAATATGTCCGGCTTTGAGGAAGAAGAGAGAGAGGGGAGATGCAATAGAAACACTTAAATACATAAACAGATTTAACAAAGGTCATAGTCTAAAACTAGAGGTCATAGTCTAAAACTAGAGGGTCAGAGGCTTAGAGGTAATGTAAGGAAGTTCTACTTTAATGAGAGGGTAGTAAGTAATTGGAACAGCCTTCCTGCAGAGGTGGTGGAGGCTGATACAGTGAGGGAATTCAGCAGGGGGTCTTGGGGGTACTGGGCAGGGGGTCCCACCCAATGCAGGGATTCGGTTACAGAAACTAGATTGCTCCCCTACAAAACCCTAGGTGCCAGGAAGCTATTCCCTGTTGGTCTGAAACCTAGGTTTGTCGAGCCCTGCTTAGCAGGATATATTCCACTTGGTTTTCTCTAGAATAGACATAAGCGTGATGTTTGGTGTTTGTTTTGGTTATGATTCCATGTAACATCATAAGGAAACCAAAGACATCAGGCATGACTGGATACGTTCTTTGGCTCCATGTAAAGGATCTATCTGGCGCTCATTTCAGTAAATATGTATTGGTCCGAGGACACCAGACATATCAAATAGTCATGAAAACAATTTTGTGGTAAAGGGGTGACTAGTAGAAGACCATTATCAATACATTTTCTATGCGTTCCAAAACGTTCAATAGCTATTTGTGATAGGTATTGTGAAGACGAATAATGAGTTTTACCTATATAATTTAATTTATAATTAATTAATTATAATTTGCTGTTTATATAGACATAATTGTAACTTTCAGTGATACTAGGATGTACGCATGGTGTTAACCCTTAAATTGAACCTGGGACCTTCTTCGCTCTTGTAACTGTGTGTGTGAGCTTGAATGTTTAATTGTGCGCGTGTGTGAACATGGATGTGTAATTGTGTGCATGCGTGTGAACATGGATGTGTAAGTGGAGTGGGATGGAGTGTGTGTTTACATGAATGTGTACTTGTGTGAGTATGATTAAGTGTGTGTAATCTGTGTAAGTATGTTTACATATGCGTGCCAGAGTGTATGTTGGAAAGGGGTCAAGGAGAAAAGGAAGCACAGACAAGTTGTTTAGGGCCAATAATGGCAAGGATAAGCTGTTCAGGGACACTGACAAGCTGGTGACAAAGATGGCACACATAGGCTCTTTGGGGTTAGGATCAGTGGCGTCTCCAGCTTTCATATTTAGGGGGGGCACATGGGGCCAGGGACCAAAGTAGGGGGGCCAATTATAAAACGGTACATATACACTATATATATATATACACACGTTAGACGTGCATTTTTAACTACACAATATGTATTTATCTCTTTGAAGTAAAGACTGTGATTAAAATATGATTTCAAAATAACAGCTAAAGTGACAGTTATTTTTCATTCTTTAATATTAGCCCCTGCTGACAATATATATAAATATTAGACCCTGCTGCATATATATAGAAATATTACACCCTGCTTCTGATATATATATATTAATATTAACCCCTGCAGCGGATATATATTAATATTAGCCCCTGCTGCGGATACATACTTATATTATACCCTGCTGACGATATACATA
>VKOC01000126.1:196551-215569 GCA_009364415.1 Spea multiplicata
ATCAAAGCAGACACAATGAGAGCAGAAGAGGAATTCCTCCTGTTCACCCCAATTAGTGTTCTGTGACATTACTGTACGTTTTATTGCTGCAGCCCTTGGACATATGAGAGAAGTCACCGTTTCTTCCTGTGTAGGGCTGTTCTGATTTCTGATTTACATTTAACACATGTATTCATGTTTGACAGAACCTAAAGCATGTTATGAAATTTTAATTAATTAAGATATTTTCTGAAAGGAGGGCAGCATTTATTGTCTCATCATAGCATGAGGGAGAGATTATTTAGACCAGGCTGCCCCTGTCCTCCCCCATGGCTAGAGAATACTCCCTAGTTAATTATGCAATGCAATTGTCCCACGTTTGGTTTATGGACATTAAGCTTCAAATGAATGCTGCCAACCTCTCATTAGAAACAATTTCTATCACAGCGTATCATTCCAGTCCGTAGTTTTACTGCAAATCCTGAGGATTGCAATCTTTACAAACCATGCTGTTGTTTCATTAGTGTGCCTGTTTTTTTTTGTTTTAATATAACCCTAATGGCACCTTTATCGTAATATCGCCATGGGCAACTATTTTGGCAAGTATTTTTGAATCCTGGACACAATAGTTCACAACCTGAGGCTGGTGACAAGCCTAATTCATGAATGCAGATTATACCAGGCCATACATGAAGCATATTTAGATTTAGAAAACATTTTAGTTATTATTATTATTATTATTATTATCTTTTATTTATATAGCACCAAACAGTTTACAAGCTCTTAATACAATACATATATTCAAGGGATGTGAAATTGACAGACTAAGACAAACCGAGACATTAGGTGGAGAGAGCCCTGCTCGCAAGCTTACAATCTAGAGGGAATGGGGTGACAAACATAAGGCACAGAGAAACGGTGAAAGGTAGTGTGGGGGTATCAGTGACGGGTGAGAGGTAGTGTGGGGGGGTATAAGTGACGGGCGAGGGGTAGTGTGGTGGTCATATCAATGACAAGGAGGTCCTAGCAGATTGTTTCTTGAATGTTGGGAGGGAGGGTGAATGCTGAAGGTTCGTTGGGAGTAGATTCCAGAGATATGGGGGCAGCCCGAGTGAAATCGGACAGGAAAAAGGAAGAGGTGATGAGTGAGTAGGAGAGCCTTAGCCCATGGGAAGAACGTAGGATTGAGTAGGAGAGTATTAGCTTATGAGGTCAGAAATGTATGGAGGAGCAGTGTTATGGAGGGGGGCAGTGTTATGGTGGTATTATTGGGGGGCAGTGTTATGGAGGGGGGCGAGTGTTATGGTGGTATTATTGGGGGGCAGTGTTATGGAGGGACTTATATATCAGTACCAGGATTTTAAATGTAATTATAAAGGTAATTGGGAGCAAGTGGAGGATTTCACAGAGTGGGGAAGAAAACGAAACCTATATTAGTAGCCAATAAACTATATTTACCAAGGCAAGATTTTCGAAAACACTTCCTGATGGGCAAACAGTCACGGACTGGACCTCTGGAACACCCGGCAAACGTCCGCTGGGCCACCGGCCGACGGAGCCATACACTGACTTTACCAGAGGCGCTACGGCGTGTATGTGTGGTGGCAGGAGGGAAACAATGTAGCGTGTGGCCGCGCATATCCAGCCGTAAGCCGCAATTACATCATCAGGTGTGGCTGGCTTTTAAAAGCCAAGGCCGCCCGCTCCCTATCAAAATATGCTTAGAAATGTAAGAAAGCTTATTTTTACTTATTTATTTGTCAAGATAGAACTATACATTTTATCCATGTGTGTATATTATATAGTGGTTTTAGTAGATAAACACACAAAAAATAATAAAAAATACAATCATTTTTTGGGCATTATTTACTAAAACGCAACAGCAGTTTGTAACGTGGGAGGAAATATATTTCAAGCTGGAAAATAATTGTGTATTCCCAAACTAACGGGGTCGTGTTAATAATTTTCTATTATATACGGATTATCCCGTTTCCAAGATAATGATGTGGGCATGATGTATATTTTAACTAACTTGCATTAGCTCAGCCTGCTTCATGATAAATCCATATTAATTACAATATCAATAGTGTAATGAATTTGAACTATGGGAATACTTAGTAATCAAAGTGAAATTAATAACACAGACTATCACAGCTGGGGAGGGTGAAAGGCAGTAAATGTTCTGTACATTAGTCCGTGGCATAACCCTCTAATGTACGATGCGCGAATGAATACTGATTATTTCAGTAATATATCTGTATAATATATTTCATACGATAAGAAAGCTTAATAGGGTTTTAAGCTTCAAAAATAAACTTGACCTGCAATTTATTAATTTATTAAAAAATATATATTAAAGGTTATAATGTGGTTCGTTACATAAAAATGCATTAATCCAGAAAAAAATAAAAAAATATACTAATTAAATATTGTCCTAAAAAAGAAGAGACCGCTTAGATCTTAACAATTAAAGTCTTATTACTTGCAATCGTCTTTTTTCTTGTTGGCCCTAAAAAAGATAACACCTACAACTTAAAAAAAAAAAACATCTAATGTATAAATTCTGATATAAAAAAATAGAAAGCTGTTTGTTAATATATATATAGATGAGAAATTGAAATATGGATATAGTATTTCATATTGTAAAGAGTCACTTGAGCCATTTTAACCCCTTCACGACAAAGCCTGTACATGTACGGGCTCACAATATATTGTCATTAATGGGTTGTCCTTAAGGGGTTAATGCATATGATAACTGAGCGGCCCCTTTAAATCTTTATGTTGTCACCCTTGCAAACGGATGGTTCAAGCTACTTGGCTTGCAAGACACGTGTTTGGCCAAACCTCCTGCTGTCTGCATATTATTCGCTCATCACCAGTCAGCTCCAGTGCTGGCTTGGCGAGGGTTACTGGGGAACCTCCGGCGCAGATGTGCAGAAAAGGCTTCCATTGATTACATCATAAGATTTCAAAGGGAACACTTTCCTGACGCTCATTGGCTGCTTTAAATAGTGATGTAAAATGAGACCATGGAGGAGGTGCTGCTGTGCAGCTCTGGAGCTGCAGCTTCCCCTGAAGGTAAGTAATTAAATTTGATATTTTTCACAGGTTCCCGGGAAGTGTATTCTTCTGCCCTTGAGGAGGCATGGGGCATTAGTCTGTCCCTTTAACTAATTATATTCTGTGTTGCTCTAAACAGACCGCCTGTTACAATTTGCTGAAACATTCATATTTTCCATAGAATGTACAGAATGCCAAATTTCAGTAGGTGGAACAGGTTGGATGTTGCCAGAATAGATCTCACGCATGTGTTTATCAGTGAAAGTCCATATTGCCGACTCCATTTAATTACCTTTGCCCAGTCTGCACGTAATACGATCGTTTGCACTTACATAATTCCCCAATTATGAAAATGTAGATTTTTTTTTTGACACAAAAGGCCGTGGTATCTGGAGAGATTTGAAAACCACGACCCAGAAGGAAGCCGTCAAGGTTACAGGAAGTCTCCGTCATGCCCGTAACTTTTAAATGGTGTTTAATTATCAGTTCCCAAACAAATGTCACTTCGGCAACATGTCAAGAACCCTACCGCGGTGCCACCAGCTTGCGATAGGGTTTGCGTGCCTCGCTGCAGCTTGGAAAGCCGGAGACCTCCAGCCGGTTTCTGAATGGATTTCACTTGAGGGTCTCGACATTGATTGAAAGAGAAGGCTGCTGTTCAAGCCCTTAGGCTGTCATCGGTAATTCACGCAGCTTCTGCTATACCCTTGATGAGAAAATGAGCTACGCTGTTGATTTAACCCCTTAATGACAAAGCCCATACATGTACAGGCTCCAAATGCATTGTTTTCAATGGGATTTAACTCTGCTCTTTCTGTCGATAATGGATACCATGTACATTTTATGTACATCTGAACTTGATGTATTTTTTTTTTAAAAAAAAATTTAAATAGTGATTTATTTATATATAAAAAAAATAATAAATAAATATATTTTTGATAAAAAAAAATTTTTTTTTAGACATTTTGGTTATGTGCGGCAAAAAAAATTAAAAAAAATCCATAAAACATTTTGAATATCTGCAAATTCGTTTTGTGTCTTGGAGAACTTTTGTAGTAAAGAAATAAAATATGGTGAAATAAACAAATTCAGGCAGGAGTTCAAGATTTGTTAAAAATAATGTGATAAAATTGATACTATTTTCGGTGTGTGGCTTGCATTGTGCCTGTTACATTATGTTAGCAGGCGTGTTGTGTCTTTTGTACCTCTCCACAGTTGGCGATGTGCAGATAACATTATATTTGTTATTCTAAGCCACCCAAGGGTTATGCTCATCGACTTTCTGAAACATGCTGATCAGCTAATAAACTTTTCAGATATCCACCTGCTTCTTCGTGCGACGGTAACAGTTTGTTGCTGAAAACCTTGACTTTATTAGATATCACCAGGGATACGCAGAGATTGCTTATTACTTTCGAATCAGCTGTGAATACATATTATAGCAAGAGGGATGTCTGTAAAGGGAATTGCAGTGTTTGAATATAGAACATTAACCGTCGCACACATTGTACTGCTGTTTAAAAATATTTCAGAATAAAGAAAGCTTAGGTTAAAAAGCAGAATATTTTAGTGGAACGGCAGAATTATTGGTGAAAATAATAAAGCAGGGATACTATGTAACTGAATGAATAAACACGTACGTAGATTTTGCTAAACCGAATAGACTGTAAGCTCACAGGAGCCGTTTCCTCTTCTTCCTTCTGTACAATATGTCTTAACGTGTTAAGAGAGGGAGAGCTGGGAAATTGCCATGTATGATAATAGCTCTACAGAATCTGCCGGCGCTCAATAAATAAATGCAATAAAATGTAACCAATTACAAATTATAAAACGTGAGAGGAGGAGAACTGCTTCTCTTTCTCCGCAAATCTGTCTGCATTATTCTGGCCTATCTGAGAACGTCTGCTAACGAAAGGAGTCGCGGGGACAGCCTCTCCACTATTCCTCCAATCGATGGAAAGGGTGTGCCCGGAGGCTCCGCCCTTTTGTGGATGTGCGCCCAGACGAAGAAAGAAGACACAGGGAGAAGTGGAAGAAGACAGAAGAAAGAAGATAGAAAGCTGAAGGACAAGAAGATGCTGTGGGAAAGGAGACGGGGGACACAGAAGCAGTCGGCGGAGATGGGATTGAGACATTGGGAGAGAGTGTGAAAGAATGTGGGTTTTAGAAAGCGTGAGAGTTTGAATGCGGGTGAGTGACAACAAATTTCCTTTCCGAATAGGAAAAATTGTCAGAACCAAAACGTCAGGAAACAAAATTCGGATTTGCATGATTACTGTTACTCATTAAATTATTTCTCCCCTATGTTAAAGTTGGTGATGGTTTTTGATTGGCCGTGGAAGAAGAAGGGAGAGAACTTCTGAATAATTAACTGACTACACATGGCTTTAAGTATCCAATAAAATATTATATTAAAGATCACGCTGAGTGTAAAAACTCCTGAATTTCTTCTATATCAGCCACTGAAATAATGTTTGTGAGACTTGATGTTCAGTTTCTGGATTATGTCTAAACTGGGGACAAAAAAATTAAATATATCACTTTACAACTGCTTTCTTTTAATAAAACAATACAGAATCTTAATTTCACAAAGACAAATTCATTCATCAATATTACTGGGGTTTAAAGAATGCATAATATATATGTTTTTTCTCTTAGAACATTGGAATTCGGAGTGTCAGTGGATTTGGTGCCAACATGCCCCTTAAACATAGAATCTGCCGGCAGATCCGCCTCATTCGGCCCATCTAATCTACTTGTTTTCCTTGATGTTAACCCCTTAAGGACAATGGGTTGTCCTTAAACCCATTAATGACAATGCATCGGTAGCCTGTACATGCTTTATTGTGAATGGGTTAAAACTAAAACTTTAATCTGTCCTTGGCCTTGTCTTAAATTCAGGAGCCATATACATATACATATCCATAGCTGCACCCCACCCCAGGCCAATCAGCGGCTTACAGCAGGGCACGATCGCTCCATGCAAGAAAATATACCCTCAAATGTTGTAGTTTAATTTTTATTACGCATCTTTTAAGGCTTTATTTCTTCACCCCAAGTCAGCTATCAAATAAAAAGCTGAACTTGTGCAAAAAAAAAAAAAAAATCCACGGGCAAAGGGGAAAACTTTTCCAGAGAATCGTGGTTTAAAACGAAAGGAATGCGAAAATGAAAAAAACAAAAAAAAACAAAAAAACCGCTCCCGGCGCTCCCCAAAATTTCCCCAGACCTCTGGCTAAAGGGTTAAACCATTTGATACTCTCAAGTTGTGGGGACCGTCTAACGGCAGATATGTGCTATGTGCTATATACATGCGCTGAATTAGTGTTGCCTTAACACTAAATCTTTAGGCCACCTAAATCTTTAAACGTATTTTTTTAATAGAAATAACTAATCCGAACTAAATATAAAGAAACATATTGCCAACCATAACACATTCTAATTTTAATACTTTATTTTTATTTTATTTATCTAATTATGCCTAATACATTTTTTTTCAAACCCATTATGTATATTCACATATTCACCATGCAAAAAAAAAAAAAAAATTATAATAAACGAACAATTTAAATGATTAAGATTGAAAGTTAATTAAGCAGGTGTATCCACATCTGTACCGGTTGAGTCAGGGATTAAATACTTTGGATCACATATACCGTATTTGTTGGTTATTAATCATTAAGCAAAGGATTTCACTCCTTGGAGTACATATTGCTAAGGCATACATTTTTTTTTTATCCAATAATTTAAAGAAATGTAATTAAAACCAAGTTTTACAATTAATTCCAAACAGGTGAGCACCAATTCCAAAGATTATGACTACAGTTCTACAGAGGCATTGATATTCATGAGAAATATTTACTTATTTGAGGGGGGGGCATAATATGAAAATAATGATTATGGTAATATATATATATTAGTTAATGGTTTTTATCAAAGCCCAGCTGGAAACAAGCAAATAAAATACCATTATGTCACCCTGTTACTGCATACTGCCTTCCCTATCATGATTAATCACGTAAGTGCGAAACGCGTCGAGCTGCTTTGTTTTGCTTTAGGACTCCATAGTTTATTTTCTCTCATTGTTGTAGTCCCTACTATGACCCTAGTGGGCAATGTCTTTTTTTTTCTTTCGGAAGGTTCCTACGAGATGATGTCATACTTTAAATACTTTTCATGGTATTCCACGGGAAGCTCCATCCTTTTCCTTTTTTTGCTACACAAATCAAAGCTGCTGGCTGCCAAACATTTGCAGGGAGAGTTGAAACCAGGAGGAATAATAATAATAATAAATAATCGAATGACATTTACAGACATTGAAAGGGGAGGCTGGGTTTAAACCTGCATTCCAACTATTAATGTATGGGGATGTATGCAAAATGCATTGTTTTCAATGGGTTTAGGGATCGCCCATTGTCCTTAAGGGGTTAAGTGCTTACGATACCTAGGTTATAAAACAGAATACTACGGAAGGTTTGTGACCCCCCTGGGAGGTTTTATAAGTGATGTAGTTCACTTTAGGGCGCCTAGTCGCCTCCCCCTTCATGGATGGTCTTCAAGTACAATAAAAGACACTGTAGGATTATGATGTCATATCACGACGGCGCGTGTCTTAAAGGTGCTCATCGCCTTTTAATAAAGCCTGGAGGCACAGCCTCCATAGCGCAAATAGGCTGGTCGGGGAGATCCTTCTAACCGGCCCGTTGTGCAGCGGGACACCGGGGGAGCTTGATCGTCTAGGCCAGAATCCGTCACTGGGTTTAACCCCTGTAGGACTCCCATACGATGGATAAAATTTACATGTGTATAGAATTATATTATTACATTACATTTACATAGCGCCAGCAGATTCTGTAGCGCTTTACAATCAGAGTCGGTAGGATAAATTTAAAATCACAAACAATAACAAACCGGTACAAAAGAGAAGGGGCCCTACTCCCGGGAGCTTACAATCTAGTCGGTTGAGGAGGAAGCGAAACAGTACGAAAGGACGGGTTGGATGGTGATGAGTTGGTTGAGTCGGGATGAGCTGTCTAGACTGTTGGTTGTTTAGATGGCTTAGACAGGAGGCTGTCTCACGGAACGGGGAAGGGAATTCCAGAGAGGGGTTTCAACAAATTCTGAATACGGGAGTGAGGAAAGGTAATGATGGTAGAAGAGAGACGAAGGTCATGAGAGGAACGTAGAGGGTGGTTTGGGGGACAGTTGGATTTGGAGGGTAGAGATATAAGGGGGTGCGGAGTTATATATATAAGTACAGGCTGATCTATGTTCAATGGTTTCCCATGCACAATGGGGGGGTTACATTTTCCGATAAGTCTACTTTCTGAGTGTTTGCTCACCGCTAATTGGACAGCGGTATCGATTTCCTGGTCTAGTCGCCCGCTTCTCCTGCTGTAAAGACTCAAACCTTAATCAGTCGTTGGTCTCGTCTTAGATTCAGGAGCCGTATGTCTATCCCATGCATGTTTAATCCCCTCACTGTATCACCCTCTACCGCTTCTGCTGGGAGGCCGTTCCCATTATCAGTAAGAAAAAAAAAGAGTTGCTTTCAGTTCTACGTATTAGGATTCTGGAGAATGTTGTAGAATGTAACAGTTCCCCTTTAAAGAATGAACATATTTTAAATTGCATCACAGTACATCGTGACAAAAATAAGATGAAATATCAAAGCCCCTGTAAACTAATGAACTCCACACTAATGTTCTTTTTTCCCTGGCTCATGCATTTTCGAGGCTTATGTTACAAATTAGTGCCCTGATAATACACACCGATAAATAGTTTGCTGTTTTATTTCCCACATATTTTTCTCTTGTTTTCTAATAAATGTCAGAGGTGTGTAATTTAAATTATTTCAAAATTTACAGATAAGCTGCTTACTGGGCTCTTTTCCCAATTACATTGTATTGCTATATTACCGAGACGTTTCTCACCGTATAGATATTTCATTGGACTACGGGGTAAATTACCGGGAGTTCATGGATAATTCATTTTCCATAAATATTTATTTAAAACGTATACAAGTCGTCGCGTCAAGCTGGCGGCTAAGTCAGGTTGCTCGGGCAAACTCGAATTGAGTTGGACGGAATTGAGCACCTTGTCTATTCATTGTCAGCTACGGTTCAACCCGATACGACTGAACTGCTGTCAATAAATAATAATAAAGTGGCATAAGAGGTCCCTTCACTGGCCCACTTTGATTCTGAAGCGCAAGTCTTTGAGAAGCTGCGGCAGATCCCGCTTGATGTGATGTCACATACAGGTGAGTATTTCCTTTGGGATGTTAGTGGCCCCGCAATGTCTGTCCTTTATTGACTTTACCGCTTCACACACACTTACCAAAGCACAGGGTTGACGTCTCCCTCTATTTTTCCAATATGTTCTGACCTCATTGTCTGGGGAAGCCTTAAAAATGAAGAGGAGAGGTAACTACTGTCTCTTTTGTAACACATCCTGCACCTCTGCAAACCCTGTTTGTTTTATTCACAAAGTTAAGGGTTAACTCCAGTCACATGCCCTCACATCAATAATGTGAACTCGCATGTCTTCGCCTGAAACTTGCAAAGTACTCGCCTGCAATACAAAGTTAAAAATAAGTTTGCTGTGGGGGGTAATCGCCTCTCCTCTTCCCCCAGAGATCCCAGCCGTGCCCCCTCACCATATTAACCTTTACATTTTTTTTTAAAAAAGAGTTCTGCTTTTTTTAGTTTTTAATCTATCGTAATGCAAATTTAACTGCATAGCAAAGGAAAATTAAACTTTTATTTGAGTTTTGGCATTTTCAGTTATGGCCGTTGACTTAAGATCAGGCCAGTGAATTTTTTTTTCTCATTAAAACTACCGCAGTTCTTACTTTAAATATTCCTGTCTGTCTCATGAACATATTGCTGCTTCTTTTACAAATGTGTTTAACTTATTAGGTCTCACGATAAACTAATTCTAAGCAGCCAACTAAGCAACCAAGTTAGCACGTATTTTTCCCGCAATGTTTATTTATTTATTTATTTATTTTAATTAGATTTAAGATTCTAATTCTGGAAGTCTATCGAGAAAAAGATTACGTTGGCCCATGTAGACAGACTACTATATTTATTTATTTATATATATATATTTTATTTATTTTTTTCCTATATCGGTTAAAAAATATATTTAATCAATTGAAAAAAGTTTTCTCAACTACTTAATATTTTCCATAATCACCGATTCTTAATATGGACATTAAAAAAAATCTCACCAGAAGATTCTAAAGTTCTAAAATGCTATAAGTAAGCATCGGACTATTGAATAAAAAAAAGAAATCTGCTTATTCGTTGGCAGAAACAGCTTCTTAGGTTTTTATAGATTGATGCAAATGTTACATACAGCACCTTCAGTAGTGACTAATGTTCCCTATACCTTTTTTAACGTAGATTGAGAGCCGTGCCCTTTGGAAGAATTACTTTTTAAAAAGGTGCAGAGGATGTGAGATATGTTGATTGATAGCGCTAAGGAAGATACACAATTTATTCACAGATAATGATATGTTCAATTTAGGCTGAAGTTATTGCTTTTTATATAGAACACACAATGCATAAAAATCCAACCTTGGTTTTTAGACTTTTAAATAAACCTGTACATCACTTTTAATAGCCACTTTGGTGCATAAGGTCTAAAGGTTGCAAAGATGTTTGCTACCCCAACCATCAATTCCTGAACCTACCGGCATATTTATTGCGCTGTATTGTAGCGTGATGATTTTTTTTTATTAACGGGTATATAAATAATCAATTATTGGACACGTTGAGCTGTATCTGAGCATAAAACAAAAAATGAATATATGCTATAAATGGTGCAGCAGTAATATACTAATATCAATGTCCCCATTGGAACTAAGAAAAGTCCAGACAATAGGACGCCTAAGCCAGTCCCAGTTTTTCGAGGGGCAGTCCCGATTTTCCAGCACAGTGTCTTGGGTAGCAGTGGGGAGCATTGGCCGGTTGGGGAGATCCTTAGGTCTTCCCTAGCGGGTTCAGGGACATAAAAGCTTAATGTAAAGCGTCAGTGACCTCCATTGTATTTCCTACTTTGGCTCCCATCGTCGCAAGGTAACTATTTGGTCAAGGGGAGTGGGTGGCCAAACCTCCTGTTTTGTCTACTGGTCCCACCACTCTCTACGTCTTCCCACAGACATAACCCAATACCAATGTCCCAATTGGGTTACCGGAAATATCGGTGGTAAGGCATTGAATTACAGTTGCCTAAAGGGCTAACCATAGGAAGGTTCTATCGCAAGAAGGAGCCTGTATGATATATAATTAAATCAATGAGATTACATTTAAGAATTCACTCTAATTTAAATTTGCATTATGCATAAACATAATCAGTCTACTAGATATGTGGAGTCATTTTTTGTAGATATTTTCATAACCGACACTTTCACAAAAAATTCTCCAAGTTCAAATATAGATAAAGCAATTATATATTCAAATCAATACCCATTTAAAATAAGCCGGTTCCTACAGGGATGCGTTTCCTATATTGTTTCCTTTCTATCAATATTTAGTTCACTAATGATCTATTATGGTCATTCTCCTCGTTTCTAAGTCATTAGAGGTCCATCATCGATCTCAGCTGGTAAGAAACATGTGGTTATGCTGTATTTTCTGGGGAGCTGTATATTTCAAGGTCCCAGACCCCACCGAGCAAGCTTCTAATGCAGTAAAGAAAGAACAGGGCCCCGTATAATGTATATGTTAAGTCAGCTCATCTGGGTGAACTACAAACTCCTATCTAAGTGAAAAAAACCCAATATCTTTCCCTAGTTATGTATTTGAAAACGAATTATATGAAGTACATTTCAAGCAGTCTCCCCCGGGTAACGTTTCTGCACTGTCGGGGCCCTTGATGGAGGTAGCGCTACTCTGTTAAGAGTGTAGCGTGATGTTACTAGTATCTTTTGTAGGTTGGGTGTGCTGACGGTCTATTTAGACAGCCGGTGACAGGCACATGAGCCTCCAGTCACCTTTCTGCAAATTTCAGGCGCACCATCTAGCCACGAAAGAAAAGAGCGAAGAACTTTTACAGCAACACTTGGGCGAAATCACAGGACGTTGGGTGTCTCTTCAGACAAACTCTCATTACTTCCACTGACAGTCCTGAGTAAAGTGGCTCTTTAGAGCAGGCAGTGACCAGGATCCTCGCCAGGTCTTCTTCAGGAATAGGATGGCGCTATATAAAACAATTGATACTAATAATAAAATGCTACACTATTATTTATTTAAGTTTCATCTTTCAGCAGGGAGAGCAGTCTCATGTCAGGCTCTGGGGCCTGCACTCTGGGGCACCTCTTCTCTAACCCTGCCTTCGAAGAACATTTCAGGGCTCCGCCCACATCCTTCTATAAAAGCTCCGACTAGTAACAGCAGAGGGGATGCTGGGAGGATCAGTCACCTCTGTGGTCTACATAGTAACTGGAGGTATGCCAAATACAATGGTTACACTGTCATTGGAGGATGGGCTAGACACATGTGGGGTGGGGCTAGCTGTACATGGGGGCAGGTCTAGCCTCAGAGAGTTTCAAGAGAGAAGAAAGTGGGAGGGGAAATGGACAGTAAGTGGGCCTGACCAAACACCACTCGCCTCACTGGATAAAGAGTAAAATGACTCGGAGACTCAGAAAAGTGGGGTGACCCATGGAGGCTCCAGGTCAAACATGAAGAGTTTCAAGGGATGGCGGTAGGACTCGACTCAGGCCCACGCGGAACCTTGTCATTGTGGCCTCCTCATATGTTTCAACAAGTCCGTTTACGGGAAGGTTAACACCAAAAGGTGGTAACTCACCCGCATTAAGTCTGGGGCGTAAAAGCAGAGCATCTAATCTGTAGCTGCAGCGACATCTCTACACACATCAACTCGCCCGACATTCTTTAAAAAAAACCCCACAAAATAAAATAGTAGAGCTACGTTGTAAAATGCTTGCGTGCTCAATTAGCACAAGCCTTCTGACACATGCCTCTTAGATTGATATTTGCAATTTTCACTTTGAAACTGAACTTGATGGTTAACAAGAAGGTCTGAGGCCATCTATTCTGTCCTGGATCTTTTAGAGCATCAGACCCAATTTGATCGTTGACCTTCGTTTGTACTCAGGTTTGACGAAAGAAGTACCTTTTAAATCTCTGACAGGTAATTTTGTGAATTCACTGCCCTGGCTGCAAAAAAATGTTTTTTCGCGCACAAAATTTGCTTACGACACCTACAATTTAATAATACAGCGATGTAGCAACGTCCAAACGTTTAGTAAATTTGTTAGGTCACTAAAAATTAACAAAGCACCTGAATGCAAGAAGTGAAAAGAGTATCGAAAGTAATAGCAGAATTCCTACTGATCTTTTATTAACCCAAATTATTTGGCCCATCTAGATTTTTAAAGGCTAAACCGTTAATCAGTCGTTGGTCTTGTCTTAGATTCAGGAGCCATATGACCATCCCATCCTTGTTTATATTCCCCCACTGTATTAACCTCTACCACTTCTGCTGAGAAGACTGTTCCACTTATAAACCACCCTCTCTGTAGCGGTTCTTGGTATTCTGGCTGGATATACCCACTTTAGTTGACTCCCCCTGTCAACCACCGACCACCGAGGGTCTCGCTGGTTCCTGGTCGATACCACAATATCGGCCACTGAAGTTGACATAGCTACCCCCAAGAACATTAGTTGAATGCTTGAGGGTCAACCAGGAACTCCTAACATTTATCAAGGGACACCCCCAAACACCCCCCCCCCGACATATAGGGCACAGCAGGACAACTCCCAGGAGAAAACTACATCAACAAACAAAGGTCTCAAAGGACAAGGAGAACAATATTCCTTCCTGACACCTAGCAGCCGAGAGGTGGTAAAACAGTCTAGTCTTACAGGAACTGAATGTAATCTCTCAAACCAGGGAGAGATTATATCAGTAACTTAATGATAGAGACCTTTGCAATAAAACCAAATCCCCCATGAATTTAACCAGGTTGCAAACAGTCTGACAAAAACCCTTATGAAAACAAGGGTACCCCAACTTTATATCCGAGCTCCACCGTCTATAGAGTCTCTAGCAATTGGAAAGATATGACACTCTGTACCAGGGGGAAGAAGTAGTCCCAACGGACCCCTTGTACCTACCTCCCCAAAAACAGGACCCCTTCCATGACCAAGGCCCATAGACCGTATGGAGGAGGCTGGCCCCCAGGTGCCTCCAGGAACATCCCTTGACACTCTCAGCAAAGTAAAACTTCTTTACATTATATAAGTTTTATGGTTTTATTGTTGCCGATCTTATTAGGTTTCTTGAGCAGCAGAACATATTAACGAAGGTCCTTTAATAGGTCGGAGTTAGATCAAAACTGATCATATCATAGTTCAATCACTAGTCATTAAAATAAACAGGGTCCTACAAGGCTGGGATTCTTTTTCCCCCAGATCTGTTTAATTTTTCATTGTGCCAGCTTTTAGCTCGTTAATGATTTGTTATGACAGTTCCAATTGTCACTATCTATTCCATAAACATATAATTAGCTTTCTTTTCTTTTTTTTTTTTTTTCCTTAACGCAGCATGATTTACTTTGAATGGGAAATAGGCATTACCATTTGCCAAGTGTTAATTGTGTATTTTCCATGAATATTCAGATGGACATTGAGTGGCAGATAATTAAAAAGGCCCAACAAATTTGCCTTCTGTGCTGAATATACAGTCTGAATCTTTCTCCGCGCAAGGGAATACATCTGAATAAAGAAAACATAACATTATTTGCATTTTCTTTTCTTTGGCGTTTCAAAAAAAAAAAAGTATCTTTACTGAGATATTTTTATTGCATATAATCGTATAGACAATTAGTGCCATTCAAATGTGAACCCACTCATAAAGCACATTTTTTTTTAAGGCTTGTAGAAACCAATTTTGGCCATTTCTTTAAAACAATAGAGCAAAAAAAAAAAAAAAACAGGAAGTTATAAAACAGGAAATAAAGACTACTTCCTGCGGCATGCGGAAAAATGTCACCTTACAGATACTTAAAGGCCTGCCAGTATTTAAATGTTCTGCGTTTGTAATGATGAAAATAAATAAATACATGTTTTAAGTGTGTATTTTTTCTTCTTCCAGGAGAGGTCACTGAGGTCTCCTGTTGCGATTTACTTGAGCCATCTAAGATGTCGGATGAGACAGGAAAGGAACATTTTGGTTTTGTGTCTATTTTTTAAGAAAAATGAAAGCAAACACTGATCGGTTACCGTGCGGATACCTATGTCGGCAATCGCCACGGCAACTGCATTGATTTCTCCGAATCCTCCCAGACAATAAACATTATTATGTGAAGTCTTCAGTGCACTGTGCGCAGAATAATAGAAGCGTTCGTGGAGCGAACAGGACACTCCTGTGTCAAACAGTGACTTTATTGGAGCCAAAGGTCAAGTCGGAAGTTTTATTGGCGTCCTCCCCTGGCGCAGGGAAGCACTTGATCGAGGGCTTGAAGGGTAGTCGTCTCACATTTTGCTTGCATCCTAAAGTCCCCCACCATGGTACATTCTTTAAGATGCCTTTATTGGTGCCAAGGGTCAGCGCATAATACATTCAAGGAGAGGTATTTCTGTCTATCATCTTCCCACCGCAGACCCGTAGAACTAAATACTGGCACCTTAAAGAATGAACCTGTTCAAGCTGTTAAGGTTGCGGTTCCACTTCGAGAGTAAAAAAAGTATCGTATTAGGTATGTTTTGTTTAGTAAATAAGCCATAGAGGCCCTTTTTTTCTCTTCTCTGCCTGATTGAAAGGTTATACACTGTAGAGTTTTTGTTACTTTAAATATTCTTTTTATATTCTGATTATTTTTAACAGAATAGTTTTGGGGAGTTTGAATGTAGAACAAATATAATGTAATATTAATGAAAGTCAGACAGATATCAGTCTATTCACTAAGAAGTCGGGTGGTCATACCGACTTGACATCAGCCACACATGATAACAAATCATATATTTACTTAGATACAGGTTGTTTACGACTCCATGCAACTTTAAATTTTGTGACTTGCAGATGAGGGCATGTGATTTAAATGACTCTTTGCATGCCCTCACCTGCAGCACATAAAAAGCAATTAATTAATTTAAGAAATTGTGGAAATTAAAAACAATTATATATATATATAATTTTAATTAAACAAGGGTCTACAAGCTCCCTACTCACTTATGATGCCCCCCTCCCTTTACACCATCCTGTGTGTTAGTGTAATCTATAGGGCCATAATACATCCCCATCACCTCCTGTCCCCTGCTTAGGGGCATAGGGGTTAAAATATATTATAAAGGTACTGTTGTTCCACTGTTCTGCTTCTTGTTGTTGTACGAAATGGTAATAACATAAAAAAATGTCAAACAGTAAAAATACGTTATAAAATATATCCAGTAACCCAAAGGTATGTATGGATGAATATCATCCTGCACCTACTGGGGTAGGAATTATTAAAGTGTAACGCCACGGGCACAGTCTAGTGCCTAACTATCTCCTTCTCTGTCCTGTTAAAACGTGGGGAATCGTTTTTACGGTAAAAAAATCAATTAAGTAATATCAACAATCAGCAACTACAGGAAGCAATAACCTGAGAACAGGAAGTTAGGATGGCTGCTTCCATTGTGTACACCTACAATTATATATATATATATATATATATATATATATGCTAACTTTCATCTGCAAACACCCATATATATATATATATATAGGTTTGTTTACTATACCGAACTGTTAAATCTTATAATTGGCCAAAGTGACACATTCACTAGCCTGCTAAAGACCCTTAAATAAAGGTTTGTCATCAGTTTCGGTGGTGATTACCTTCCTCGCAGTATCATTATAAAGTGAATTAGTAGCAATTCATTCGGTGATGGTAGCCTGAGGTGGTTTTCGGCTGAAACATGGCTCTGATAACAAAGTTCGGCAATGACACGACATTATCACTGTTGACACTGTTCTTGATTTTAAATTGCAGCGCAAGTAGCAATTCTCCATTTCTTTCTGTTTGTTTGTTTTTTTGTTTGTTTTTTTGCAATTTCTTCATTTTTGCCTACAAAGCCATACAAATAGCATTGACCCCATTTATGTGCAAAAAGTTGTTAATTTTGCAGGACTTGTGTGAAGATATGTTGCCTTTGCTGAGACATATGCTTTTTCTGAATGTCTTTTCTCAGATGGATGAGGTTTCACAGTCTCGCTTGCTTTTTTTTTTTTTTTTTTTTTTTTGTGGACTTTTATTTAAAAATTGAACGAGAGGATGGTAGATAAGTGGAACAGTTTTCCAGCAGGTGGTAGATGTTAGTAGAAGTGAGGGACGTTACCAGAAGCTCCACTATTTTGGCGGAAGTTAGCCTGGAGGTCTGGGAAGATGCGGATGAAGAAAGAATTAAGAGAGAAGACAGAAAAGATAAAGAACAAGAAGATAAAGAACAGCTTAATCCCTATAATTAACTAAAACAAGGGCAATGTTACATGAAGTTTGCTTTTAGTGCTTACAAAATATGCGTTGATCTTTAAGGAGTTAAAAAATTAGGATTCTGCACATAAAAAGAAAAATATACCGGTACATAGGCATGGTCTGGAATGTCACTTTAAATAATTTAGTAAACTGAAATAATTTCAACTTCATTATTTGATTCCAAATTATATAGAATCCCAAAACATGTTTTTTTTTGTGTGAAGAAAATAAACTGTAGAAAGTTTTGGAAGAGAGAAGTCTAAGTATGTTCATACAGAAAAAAAAAGATCAAGGTTACATTGGTTAGAATTTATTTATTAGATACCGGACATGCCCTTTCTGGCGCAGTCTGGAAATGATGTATTTTATGATACGCTTCAAATCAGACAAGACAAGTTGACAACACGTGTAGTAGAACATCCTTGAGTATCTGATGGGCTCGGGGGCTTCGATGTTATTAAACTGAATTATTATTATTAAAATATATAGAATGTGAAAGGAATTAAATGGTGAAAATTGGATCAAAACTGAAATGTATCACCGGAGACGTTTGTAGAAGAGCATTGTCAAAGATGCTGAATTATACGGATGTCCGAATGCCGTTATAGAAAGAGACAGAGAGGATGGGACTTTCAGAACTTTTTTTTAGTTTTTTATTTGTGAAGGTTAAAATTAAGAAAAGTAATAATAAATGTTTGTTCATTTATTTACTTCTTTTTTACTGATAAAACCCATTTGTTAAAGTATTATTTTGTTTCCATTTAGGACAGTACACTATTAAAAAATAAATACACAATGAATGTGTGTTCAATGCCCACCGTATGCATATACGACGGGAGCAATAATGTTAACTTCCTGGATTTGTAAGAATTTAACTTGTGGATTGTCACAATGCGCACATGTAACAGTTTCCAGGTAATTGCACTAAGTAAATCCCATGTTAGTATTAAATAAGCAATATACATGTTTTATGTCTATAGATAGATAGTAGATAAATGTTAAAACTCACATTATTTGAGCACCCTGTTCCTGTAGTGTTATATATTATTACATGACCCCCACCAAGGCACAACATTGAACCTTTAACCTCTGCATCCTACTAGGAACTAAATGGGAGAGCAAAGCTTGTGCATCCCAGAGGATCTTTCAACCTTTAATTCCCATGAGCAGGGGAAGGGGGGTCAGAGGTTAAAGGGATTATTTGAAATCATTATGTCACTGTATCGCTGGGCTATTCAGGAAGGTAGTCCCCGCAGAAGTTCTTCTGCCCAGACTACTGCTACCGAGAGGAGACTCTCAGCAGCCGCAGCCCAGGACTTGGATGATCCCAACAGCGGACTACCTCCCACCAGCTGGAGATAATCTCTGAGCAAAGGCAGCAAGGCGCAGCACCAGACAGAAACACTAAGCGGGTAGTCGGACGAGCCAGGGGTCTGATACACGGAGCAGGATAGTCGGACGAGCCAGGGGTCTGATACACGGAGCAGG
>VKOC01000126.1:215669-230382 GCA_009364415.1 Spea multiplicata
ATTGGTTAGGTGGGGGGTAGAATGGGGATGTTTTGGTTGGTTATGGTTGTCTGGTTGGTATGGTTGGTTCGTTTTGGTAGGTTTCGAGCTGGTCTGTGGCTCAGAACCTGGGGTGGTAGGGGTATCTCGGTATGCCCCTACTGTTGGTTTGGTGTTAGTGTGCACCTCACTGTGGTAGTGAGGTTTATATGGTATAATTTGGGGGGTCATTGTCTATGTGTTGATATGTGGGGAATGTGTAAAGGTTATATTGTGTTATTTGTGGTGGACAATGACTTATTGTTTGGTATGTTATATATATGTTAATATATATATTTATTCTGTTATGGTTTATAATAAAGCTGTGGACAATTATTTTCCATCATATCTGTGTGGTCTCCATTATTTGGGTTCACAGCGGGGTAAATGTTTGGTGTTTCTTCTCAAGCCCTATCTCGACGATGCGCCTGTCAAGAATGGGTACACATTTTCCTTTAGACATTCAGTCCTGTCTGTTTCTTTTATTCTATTTCTTGGACCAACTGGTTGGTGACTCCTAACACTAGAATAGAACCCACAAGAAGTAACAAGTCATTAATGTTTATTTTGTGCAAGTCACTAAAATTAGCTTCAAGTCTATAAATAACGTTCCTTTTGTGTTTTCTAAACTCTACCCTACCTTTTTTTTCTTCTGTTTATAATTTCTAGCGGCGGTTAGATTAATTGTTACTTATAGTCATGTGATAAAAAAGAGAGGCAGCTGAAAAGTAAAATATTTCCAAGCACCATTTTCCACAAAAAAAAAAAACAAAAAAAAAAAAAAAAACCCTCCTTCCCTTTATATAAGATGTTGGAAAAAAGTATCAAACAATAATTAACAGCACTGGGGATATTTTCCTCTCGGCTCCATGCACATCATTGCCAAATTCTCTGTGTAATTTGTACTGTTCCAAAGCAGAATAGAAAAGATAAATGTAGCCCGTTATTAATTCCTGCACAAACTTTCCGTCGTAAAATGGAATATATTGTTAAGGAGATGTGCACTCATGCATACCATTTTCTATTTACTCCACTAAATTAGACACTTGCCATGAACACAACATAAATGAAACTCAGTAAAGTGTTTCATTAACAACACATGCATTGTTACCTACAGTAATTCTCAGTATGGTTCAGTTCAGAGCTAGAGGTTTATATCAGTCAACCCTCACGTCTCTCGTTATTTTTCTTTTCACAGTAGAAAAAAGAAATTGTATAATTCAAGAGCGCATTTGACGGAAAGTCCATTATTTTTTTTTGCGGAAGTAAATATAATTATACTTGTAAAATATGCAGTAATTGTAACGAACTCCAGGGGGCGTTATTCCATGGTGGAGCTCCCATTTGCCCAAATATTTTGATGGCCCTCAGTATCGGTAATCTTCTTTCTCTGTTGACTCCATGGTAGGGAGGGTGGACACGTTCAACCAGCTCTATCAATATCTTTTTTGGTCAGAGATGTTCTCGGCGGACCACGACAGTTGGGCCATCAATGGAAATCCAAGGTTCCATTCGAGTTTCCACAGCCTCTTTTTTTTTTTAACCCTTCTGGTGAATGGGAAAGAGTAGTGAGTATTGGGATGCTTGGCGACTATTGTATACGTTGACAGTACCTCTGTCCATCATGGACTTAACTGTGATGATACCATGATCCCAGTTCAAGCCATACAATGTTCCTCTTCCTTTTTTGTTATATGAATAATTTTCTCACTTCTTAAAATTCTGAAAATGCTTACAATATAGAGTCATTTTCAAATAAAGGTAACTATTTAGTTAAGAGAGATAAAGAAGGCAATACTTTAAAGCCCACTTACGACCCCCTTCGACACTCAAAGGATCGTTCAATTATACTTTTATTTTTGCACCTTTGACACTTATATTCTTTTTTCCCCAAAACATTTTTTAAAAAGCCTTAATGGACACATATATTGGAATAAAAACCTTTTTTCCCCATGTAAGTCCTCTTTTTAAATGCATACTTGGGTTTAGTATAAAAAGCCTGCCCCAAGGGCACACTGATGCCCCTAGGGAAAACAAGTGCATGGGTCCCCCACAAGGCTCATCCTCTCACTGACATCCTCTCTAAATTGATTCTTGGAGGAGACTAAGTTTATTTTTACATTTTATGGGAGAAGAAATACTGGGGGGAAAAATGCCGCTTGAAAATGCAGGTGGGGCTGGGGGGCTCGATCCACTCCAGTTCTGAGCATGCACTCCACGCCCGAGAAACCATCCACTCAGTGCTCAATTGCCCCTTCTCTTTTCTGATACTCATTTGGGTTGGTTCCCCAGCCTTATATTTTTTGTTTGCCCCATTTGTGGCATTTGAGCTTATGCTTTGGGCAAAATATTACATTCCTAATGTTTGTAGGGTTTATCGAGACGATCTTTTTGGTTTTTTTTTTACAAAAAAAGTTATTGGGTGTGAATTTAGCATTTCTATGGCTTTTTACACAGCAGTATATATTCTAGTAAACTATAATCAGGCTTTAATTTGGATTGGCAGGAAAAGTGCCGTTTCTAAGATGCTTGTCTACAAATTAACAAAAATACAATCAAGGAGACGTGAAAGACAGACATAATGGACAGACGAATCACGACTATTCTTTAGTTACCAATCTCATTATAATGTGATAATAAAGTGGGTGTCATTAAAGCGAGAAATCACATGCTAGGTACCCAAAGATTAATTACCCCAGTAGTAAGGATTTTGAAAATCCATTTATGATCCACTTAAATGTTCCTGGCGAGGGCTTGTAGACTTAGAAAATTGCAGAATAAGGCAACTTTATTTACTGAATTCTTTAAGCAGCTAAACGTAAACAATGTTTAATGGATACTTACAAAATTAAACTTAAGGCTAAATCTTAAGGATTTAATAAAGTCTGAGGTTTGTCTCAGTGGGGGGACGGCTGCCTAAGCTCTGTGCTCTCCATGAAATGACAAAATCTGGTCTTTTGTCCAACGCAGGTGGAAACAACAAATCTACGAGAACCCAGGAACACTAGGGCAGCACCGCCTGCCGTTATTTGAGAAGTTTAAAGAGTATTTACAGGACTCTGTTTTATTACCAACAAAATCAGAAGCCTTCACACAACACGAGTGTGTCAACCATTGGAGATGGCATTTTTCCCTTATCATCCTGGCTCTTCGTACATGGTTCAGAAGAGCTGTGGACTATGTTCCTGTCCGTCCCCACCAACTCAACCACAGAAGTGAAGAAAGCCAAAGTGTCCTCCCTCAGAGAGAATGTAACAGGCAAAGACCAGAGGATTAGAAGGTATAACAGAAGTTCATGGAGATATGGACTGACTGTGCCCTCTGCCACCACCAAGCTGCTGTGGATGGTGGGAGATTAAGATGATAGAAGCTTCCATAAAAAAACAGGGAGAGAGACATGAAGGAGAATGAGAAGACTTTTATGCTCCAAAAGGCTTTTTAATATGATCCTAAACGGTCCTCCTGATTGCCCGTTAGACATGGAGAGACCCCACCAAGCTCTGTATCCCGGGAGCTTCCTCCACCGGCCCACAGAGAGATCCCTACATGAACACCAAGTTGGAAGAGGATTGTAAGTATGGCAAAAGGGATATATATATATAAATGGAACAATTGCCAATCAATAGTTACGGTATATCGTATATATACAAAAATATTAATGGATGTTGTCAACAAGACTATAACACTGAAAAGTAAATCAGTGAAGAATAATTGGCTTTTCCGCTAAAGCATACTAAAGTATGCAAGCATATGATAACAGATTTCAAATATTAAGATCAGTGTCTGGTTTTTTTTTTACCTTTTTTGATTTACAACACATCTGGGAGTTGTTTTCTATAAGGATCCTATTTGTAAAGGTTAAAAACCTATGCTTTCCCGAGTCATATTTCTTCTTCCATCTATGGCGTGACAGTTGCTTTGTCTCCTGTATTGTAATGGCATATGAACTGATAGAGCAGGGAGATATATCTTCTGTTAATATGAATCATTTGTAACAGTAACCCCCCCCATCCCCCACCCCATTACAGGACATGCAGGTAATCAATCACACAATCATGGCACACACACCGCAAGGATGTTTCGTGAACTTTTGCACAGAACTAAACTAATACATGTTAATGAAAAGAGAAAAATAAATGGTGGTCTTTACGTTATGTGATAAGTACTCCGTGTCTGTCGCCAGCTGTAGGGATTTTTAAAATTATTATAAACACTGAAATATAGATCCGATAAGAACGATTTGGCCTCGTTGCTTTTGATTTGTCTGTTCTCACATTGGCTCATGTTGTATACTAAATTCTGTAGCTCATGCTATATCGGCTTTTATTTATAACAGATTCCGTAGCCCTGTTAGAATAGGGGAGAATGAAAATTAACAATACGATTAAAATTGACAAAAGGAGCTCAAACTTACTGGAGTGAAAGGGAAGATGGCCCTGCTCTTGCAAGCTTATGATCTATAAGGAGACGGAGAGGAACTGCTTGGGCGAGGATAATCTGATCGTAGTGAGGGTCATACGGAGACGTCAGTGGTGCGGAGATCTTCAGGGTGAGGAGGATGGATGGCTCCTTCGAGGAAAGATGGTTGTTTTGGGAGGATAGATTGTAAGCTTATCTTAACATGTCGGTATTTAGTAAGCACTTAAGGTTAGAGTAAGTAGTGGGCTGTCTGGCAGACAATCCTAGGGAATGGGTAAAATCCTAGAGAGGCAAGTGGGAAGAAATGATAGCGGGTGAGGAGAGACAAGGGTTGTAGGCAGAGCAAAGAGGGCAGATAGGAGAGTGTTTGGATATAAAGGGGGTGCAGAGTTGTTAAGGGATCTGTAGGTCAGGGTCGGGAGTTTAAATGTAATACTGGAGAGTATGAGGAGCCAATGGAGAAACCGGAACAATGGGCCAGAAGATAAAGAACCAAAGGGATAAGAAGTTTAGTCTGGTAGAGTATTGGAATTGTAGTGCAATAATCTAGATGGGATATCGCCAGGGATATTCAACAAAAAGACATTAATTCACGGATAAAACATAGTTCCTAGTACAACATGAAATAAAAAAATTTAAAAATTCCCCACTTCGCCTTGACATAATGTGTGGAGTTGTGATGTCATGGCACGTCTCATCTCCTGAAACAACCCGAAGGAAACCTGACACCTATCTAAACTCGTGTGCAAACACCTAGCAATTAACGTACTTTCTGAAGTGTTCCACGTAAACACAGCCGTCCCGATTCACCAGCCGTCCCGATACGCAACCAACAACTGGTCAATAGGGCACTTATTGGAAAATGAACTATGACATCACTCTTTTAGCTTTTGCAATTTTTGTTTTATTTTATCAGCAGACAAGACCCGTCTACTCTGCCCATTTTTCCCCGAAGTAGAGACTTAGACCTTTGCCAGTCCTTGGTCTTGACCAATAAGAAGAACTCTTACAATAAGTTGATACATAAAATGGCGATACATCCAGTAGAGCTTCTGAGTACAACATAAAAAAAAGCTGAGAAGGTGAGAAGGAAATAGCTGAAATGACCGTATAGTATATTACGGGCCCTTTCTACTTTGAGCATCTCATTCTCCTTTAAAATCATTTCTCAGAAGCACTTGAAGTGTTCTGCAAAAGGGCCAGAAACGATTCTGGAACTATTCCCGCTGTCTTGGAAAATGAGGTCTGATTGCAGCTTTCAGTAGCCATAAGGTGAATGAAACGGGTTCTCTCCATACTGTCAGCGGAAAAAAAAAAGATTCGATGCAAATTGAGGTGAAAACATTTGGCATGTCAAGTGTATAAATCCTCTATTTTGCTGTCAAATTTTTGCTTGGATACCACAATTTACGGTTTGATATGATTGCTTTAATTATTTTAGCTAATCTCAGGTGCCCCCTGGACTGTGAACTATAATTCTGAAGCGTGCGCGGCAAAACCTTCTGGCACTCAAAGGGTTTGGCTAATTGATTCCTTAGGCATTAATTAAGCAAAAAAAAATTGTCTTCTTTTTTTTAAGATAAAAATCTCTATTTATAGGTCCGCGAGGCTCAGGGTTGTCAAACTTGATCTCTTTAAGCCAGATGTTGTCCGCGTGGGTTTTCCTGCTGTCTCATCGAATGCTCCAGAGGGGGTTTTTTTTTTATCCGACATCATTTTTATTGTCCTGTCCATAAGCAATAGCATACGATTAAAAATCTATAACCATCTCAAGAAAAACTGTTTAAAGTGAACCCTGTCAATTAAAAATGTGATAATTAATCAGAAGACTATTAAAAAAAACAAGCCCTATAATCCCTATAACACTTTTAACGCCAAATGGCAGTTTTTATTAAGGATACGTGAAACGAGACATTTTCACTTGCTGCAGAAAAGATGGGAAGTCCCAGCATGCATCTGACTCTCCTTTTTACTACCGGCGGCTCCTACTGTAATATGTTTTAGAATTTTTCAATGAAACATGGAAAAAAAAGGAGACGTTCAGTTGAGGGTCTCTAATGCCCAAGTCAGAATTAGTTTCACAACTAAAAACAAGAGAGAACAAGAGAAACGATACCTCAGGAGTTCATCCATATGTTCCCCTTACTCTATTGATTGCTCTCAAATGCCCTATGTATATCTGGGTATGATTCAAGATGGCAGGGAAAGCTGGGTAAAACTAGAACGACTTCACTCCGCACGTGGATGGTATGGTCCATGATACTGAGCAGGGCACTTCCTGTCCGGAGAGTGAGCAGGGAGTGCTTCCTATGATACAGAATATCTATCTCGGGAGCACATGAGTTTGTATTTCATGGCCTATGTAAATGTTTTACTGTAGACAGGGCCTTAACTTCCACGGGGAAGAAGGTCTTGATGGTTGGGTCTGTCTATTTTGCTGGTGACGCAAAGATTTGCAAACAGGGTTGATGTTCCTGGAGGGAGAAGCCAAACGGCAAATGATTTTGGTAAAATGGAAAAATGGTATGAGCTGCGGCAACTGACGCTTAATGTGGATAAATGCAAAGTAATTGTATAGGGAGAGGGATTAACAGTAGAAAGAGGGAAGTGCTCATACCGTTGTACAGAGTACTGCTGAGACCTCACTTGGAGACCTCACTTGGAGTTCAGAGAAGGGCTACTAAAATGCTTCATGGACTACAGGATAAACCTTACCAGGACAGGTTAAAGGATCTATATAGCCTGGAACAAAGACCTGACGGACGGGGGCTATGACAGAAACAGTTAAATACTTAAAGGGAATCAACAAGATCAAGGAGGAGACTATGTTTAAAAGAAAAATACTATCACAACAAGAGGATATAGTCTTAAATTAGAGGGGTAAATGTTTAAAAGTAGGATCAGGAAATATTACTTCACTAAGAGGGCAGTGGGTACATGGAATAGCCTTCCAGTGGAAGTGGTAAATGTTAATACAGTGAAGGAGTTTACACATGTATGGGATAGGCATAAGGCTATCCCAGACCTAGAGCCAGGGACTAAGGAAAGTATCCAGAATTTGGGCAGACTAGATGGGCTTATCTGCCGACACATTCTATATTTCTAAAAGCCTCTACCACTTCAGCTAGGAGGCTGTTCCATGTCTCTACCACCCTCTCAGCTCCCTTACATTACATCAAATCTAATGTAACAATAACACACTTAGATTTTAATTTACACACAAAATCACAACTAATTTTTTTTTTCCGGTTTCTTACTTTTTCTTCATTTATTTATTTTTTCCTAATTATATTTCAAATAGACATTTAGAGAGTAAACATATAACGGTATTACCTTAGAAAAAGCAATCTTATTTTTTGGGGTTAGTAAATCAGAAGTGCATTACTTTCTAAGACCTGAGGATAAATCTACTATAACGTTATCCCTGGTAAAAAAAAAACCAAAAAAAAACAACAACAAAAAAAAAAACGTATTAAAACAATATCTTTTCCATCACAATAAATGAGATGATGAAGTGCGAGATAAAAAAAATGTTATCCTCTTAAAACATAGATTTTGTATCTATAATTTGAGCAAATCAGCCGTGATAACATTTGTTGTCACAATAATACATCAGCAGACGATCATCGATGTTGCTTAAGATATAAGTTAAGCCCTGAGCCTTTCTCTTATCTTAATATTGTGCCCGCTAAATCCCTACTTGTTTAAGGCTAATAAATAAACAGAAAATGTTTTCTACTTTTCTCGTAATTTCTTTTTTTTTTTTTAAAGCTTTTTCTCTCTTTTTTTTTTAATTTGCTGTAGAAAAGACATACATGTTTACAAAAGATTGTTAAACTAAGCTCGAGAAGTTTTCTTTCGTTGACAGGCATGACAAAAGTCTAATTAAAAACATAGCTGCAAACACCGAGCCCTCCTCGAGAGATAATGATACAAGATGCAAAGTTTACTTTTCTGAACTTAAAAAAATGTTGTTTCCCCCCCCCCCAAAAGAAATACTTTAGGAGATGCAACGGAGTATTATATAGATTTTTTTATTTGAGGGTGATGCCGAACCCAAGCAATGGTTCTGATTTTACTTCTGTGGCTGCATTCCTCTTGTAGTGTGACGCAAAAGGTTTAGAACCCTTTGGACGGGGGAAGAGCAAACAGACGCTCCTTAAAAGTAGGGTGCAGGTCCCTTTTGGAGTGAAGAAGTCAACTCATTACTGGAAAAGTAGCAGACACGGCAATTGAGGAGACAGGGTTGTGGTCAATGGAGGTGTTAGGAAATAATAAATCAAGGTCCAACACAAGAATTAGAACCTTGCACAGGCAATGACAATTTTAAGAACAGCTTTATAAAGGAAGGAGAACTCAAACAGACGTTTACTTCCAGATTGGAGGGAGAGAGTGTAGCTCCAGTGGACATCTTGGCAGTTAGATCTGAAAGTAGCTGAGTAGGAGAGAGTGACACCTGCTGGTTGGAGGCACGAACTGCACAAGCCCTGCAGATAGCACAAACAGCATGAGCGTTTGGTCACGAGGCTGGATTTAGAACTGAAGCGATCAACGCGTCGATGTTCCGTTGGTGTGCTAGGCAGGTTAGCTGCAAAACTATAGAACGCATGTAGAAAAATATATTTCCCCAAAAAAGCTTTTCCATATCAAAAACAGTGCATGCTACAGCCAAGTTTGGAAAGATGGGACATTTTTTAAAATTTGTAATATTGATACGACTGTCTATTTAAACTAGAACAGTGTTTTTTTTAACTTCAGTGTCTTGGGTGAAAAAAATAAATAAATGAAAATTATTTAATCATAGTTTCAGATACAAGTTAATAAAATATTTACCGTGATACAGAAATCTTCCAATTCTAAGTACTTTGGAACGTGTGTGTGTGTGTGAATACAGTTTAATATAATATATACAACATAATCAAACGATAATTAGAATTTTTCAATATTTTCTTTTTAAAAATAATTTTAAAATTAGAAAAACATATTGCTTAACAGTACACGTTTAGAATGAGTTTTACATCCAAGTTCTCGAGTCTAAATAACATTTATCGCTAGGGAATATGTTGAGTATGTGTTACCCCACCTACATGTATAAGCTACATCCCACGAGAAATAGATTTCGATACCTCTATCATGATGAGAGAAAAAAAAATCTCTGTTAAAATAATAGTAAAAAATTAAATATTTCATTTTTTTAATTTTTATTTTTTTAAATATTTATCGATTCTCAGGAATAGGTAACAATATGTAACAGTTTATCCAAAATATAGCACTTTTTTTTTTTTTTTTTAACTAAGTTTTTTTTTTTACTAAGTAACATGCTGGCAAAATAGAATTTTGCATATCATGTACTTTAATATTTTAAGGTTGCATTTGGGTTGCAAGACATCAGAGTAACAGCCGGAGGCAAACAATACACTTGGAGAATGTTACAAGATGTTTTATCATTTCGCTGCTACAGGTAAATGTCACCTGCTATTCCAAGCGCTTGTTTACTGCTTAGCTAGACGTTTGTTAACACGTCTTTTGGAAATGATTTTTTTTTTTTTGCCTGAAAACTGGCCTGTTAGACCAGCTTACTACCGGTCGAGCCCCCAGGTTATAATATATATATATATATATATATATATATATATATATATTTGATTATATTCAACTAAGTGAATCGGGAAAGCTTATATTCTATACAGAAGAAGTTGGGTCGCTGTTCAGAAAGCTCAACTGCTATGGGACTGATTGTCGAGTCTGTGAGTTGAGTGCAAGTCAGCAGTTGAGTTTCCCATATGAGTCTGACAGTTGGAATGGAAGTAGAGCCGCCATTAACTTGGTCATTAAGTTGGAAATGCCAATATATTTCTTCGTCAACTTATAGAAACTTATAGAACTTGACCCATTCGACTCCATCTAATCTGCCCGTTTTTCCTGTAAGGACTCAGCTCTCGTCGATTTATATCCTCCAAGTCAACTTTCTTCAATCGGCAGGCAACCTTAACTGAAGTTTATTTTCAGCCGACATTTATTTGGACAGAAAATCACACAGAAGGAATTGCCATGAATATTGTGGTTTATTGAGGTTTTGGGGCATATTCATTTTTATTTTTATAGAAGCAAAGATTTAGGGGTACCTCTGAACCCCTTGGTCTGTGGCCGGTCTAATGTTCGAATCAAAAGTTGCAACATGTGACAGCTACTATGCCATATTACACCCAACATTATTATTTTAGACTATGACCTACAGTATATCCGAATGGCTCGGTCACATCTCCAGTTCAGGACCGGAAACTGATTGGTTATTAAGGTTATGTCCCCAAACTTGAGCTTTCTTGCGGTATGGTAGTCCCTTATTTTTAAACCAAGTACCTAAATCTTCTATCATTAGACTGACTGGAGAACAAAAACAACAAGCCACTGATATCTGTAATAAATGGCATTAGTTATGTTGAAAATACTGTTTTAGGTGATTTGCGTCCTGTTGATTGCTATATAGATATATTACATGGATTTATATTTCTCAAAACAACATGGTAGATGAGACGTAAATAAAGATCATTCATGCTTCAATGTTATGGGTTTCTTTAAATATTTTATATTTTTGTTTCATATTTTTACTGTATATATACTGCACAAAGTAACATTATATTAAATTGAAAAAGGTCAACCGTTGGACATAAGCATTTACTTTTATCCTATTTTTATATTCCCATAAAATCTCAGGTATAATACACACAATTTACCCCTTTTCCGCTCCCTGAGAGCAACTTTGCAGCGTTAACCCCTTTAATGCCGTGTCCTACCATTTTACTGGTTTTTCGAGAAAAAATAATTTTTTTAACAAAAAATCACATTTTTGGATGATATTTTAAAAAATAATGGCATCTAAAGAAAGCCTTGCTTGTCCTGAAAAAAAACCCAATATATAATGTGTGGGAGCACAAAATGCGAAAGAAGAAAATTACACTGAAAGAGCCATTATCCCAAAATGTATTACGAGTAAGAAACAGTATTGTCATTTTTTTTCTAAATCATTATAGATAATAATACATTTTATTATTATAAAAAATTTTTTTATCTTGTTGTATGTAAATTAAAATGTTATATTGGAATTTATTCTATTTAAAATGTAACAAATACTAGGAAATGAACGGCTTATTCCATCTTTAAGCAATATATTCCTAGAATTAAAGATTATTATGCCAATACAAATGTAATATAAAAAGAAAATCCTATCAAATCTCTCTGGAGATAGTTTTTTGCCATACGAAATGTAAATATAAAAAAAAAATCATATCAAATCTCTCTGGAGATATTTTGTGTAAGAATCAAAATGGACCAAAACACATACATGATATGATATCAATACCAGATACGGTAGGGCTTCAGGCGTTAATTAAATATTGATGATTCAAGGAAATGTGTGACAGGACAAAAAAAACCAACTACACCTACATTTTATTCAAACCAACAATAACTAGATATAGTTTGACCTTTAAAAAAAATATATAAAAAAATATAATATATTTATATTATATTATATATTTATATTATATATATATATGTATTTTAATAGCACTAGATTAATATTAAAATGTTCATTTTGCTTATTTCTTAAAAATAATTTCATCCCCAATTCATCTTAATTGTTAATAGGGAAATATTTTTTTAATGAAAAAAAAAAACAAAAAACAACAACTTTTAAGCTAGTTGTTGCACATGCTCTGAGTTTAAAACCTTTAAAGCTAAACGTAGCATCCGAAACATCATTCCTGATGCTGTTGAGCACTGAAAACCTTCCTAAAACATAAATCTTTCATTATGTAACATTTTGCCTCATTCATATATTTTTTTTTAAGAGAAAGCGTCAATCGTCACGTGACACAAAAGCAGGTACTTATGGGTCATTGCTATAGAAAGTTAAAAAAAAAGTTTTATTTAAGTGATTACATCTTTAGAGGGAAGAATAAAATTGTAGTTTTTCCTTCACATTCCGGGGGTGGCAAAATGGAAACTTAGCTTCAACGTACATCTGCTTCATAATAAAAAGCTTGAGTTAACATCTTTGGAACAGTTCAGTAGTTTAAGATTTTTTTGAGACACATTTCCAGATGAAGGTCTATGTGTTTGGTTCTTTCTGGCCCTCATTTTTATATCACAGATGGAATCCCTGCTTGAACATGCACCACATGGACAAAAGTATTGGGACACCTGACCATTTCACCAACAGGTACTTTGATTCTAAATACACAGACATTAGTATGTAGTTGGTCCTCCCCCCCCTTTGCAGATATAACGGCTTCCACTCTTCTGGGAAGGCTTTCCACAAGATTTTGGGGCGTTTCTGTGGGAATTTTTGCCCGTTCATCCAGTAGAGCGTTTGTGAGGTCCGGCTCGCAATCTCCCTTCTCTTGATTGATGATTTCATAGTGTGTGTGCAGTGACAAATATATACATTTCACCATCAAATATATAAGTGACTAAATGATTATGAAACGCTATGAGAGGAGCTTCACTAGAGTTGACACATGGTGGCAACCAACCACCCTGTGGACCTCAGCTGCCCGTCCTTTTTATAAACATAGTATCTGGATATGATTTCATATCAGAAGGTCAAACAGTATAAGGAAAACGAATAATAGTTAACTAGCTAGCTAATAATGTAAATGCGAAATACCTGACCTCCTCAACTGGCCCATCGAGCTGTCCAGTAGATGACCTACCCTTGGACCTGCTGCCATAGACCTTTTTGATAGAGAATGTCTTTTATGCCACAAAACCTAAAACTTGATGAATTTATTTTTCGAAGCGCCTTATATGTTGGCATCATTGGTTTTAATAGAAAGCCTCTATAAAGAAATTTCTTAATTAGTAGGCTAACATTTAATTTTCTTGAAGAGTCCAGTTTTCTACCCACCGCATCTCTCCACACTAAAAAAAATGTAGTCTGTGCTCGGCCACATTAAACACTAAACAAACTATTTGTATTAGAGCGGCGCTTGGGAATCAGGTATTTTTAATTTAATGATTAACCAACATAAGGGAACACTTAGTGTCCGTATTCTGCCTTCATTTAATTTAAAATAAAAAGTAATTGTTTTTTTTGTTTTCAATTTGTCGAGAGCCACGGTGAATTAGCAAATGTTAATGCGTTTTCTAATCATACAAAGAGTTCTTGGTTCAATTTGTAAATATCATGCGTTCTCTTAAAGCGCATAACAAGATAAAAAGGTGCGTTTTTTTTTTTCTTGGGTTTTCTCGTTTGTTTGTTAAAATTATACAGCGGCCCGCGGATTAATCATTTTCACAAAAGGGAAAAGGAGGATTAACTTTTATTCACATTCATTGTCGCGCGCAAACATATAACTCGTTTACTTTTGAGGTGATTAAAGGATGTGAACTGGAAACCCAAAAAAAAAAAAAAAAAGTCATAATCCTCTGTTAACAAAAATACAATACAAAATAAAATTAAAAATAAGATAAAATGACAAAATAAAAATACATAGATGCATCATGTAGTTTCGAATAAGTATCACAACGAAACTCAATATCAAAAGTGATATAGTGAATTATAATGAATTTGGTAAAAATACTCATGGTTGTACATAAGTAATTTAAAGACATGTAACACGTGTAACATGTGACAATGTAAACAAAATGTCCTTAATTATAATAATCTTATACATTTTTTTACTCTACTAATACATGTATATGTACTGTATATATATATATATATATATTTTATTATTATTATTTTTTTTAATAATTGATATAGCCTTGAAATATACTATAATTGAATTATTTAAATCCTATTCTAAATGTATACAATTAGGACTAGTATGTATGTATGTATGTGTAATTATGAAGTCTAACAGGACCGCGTAGACATTGCTTCATAGCAGTACTGACTGGTGATTTGTGGTAACTATTTTGGATAACCATTAAATGTTCTTTCATTCTCTTCTTCCAAGATCCTTTGCTTTATTTTAGAGTCTCCTTTTTATTTTGTCTTTTCTAGTTTTTCTCGTTGCTGAACCTTTAACTATTTTGATTTGGATATGTATGTCAGAGTGCCTCAAAATATATCAAATATATTATTATTATTATCTTTTATTTATATAGCGCCAACAGTTTATGCAGCGCTTAATACAATACATAAATTCAAGGGGTCTGACAAGACGAGAATTGACAGACTAAGACAAACCGATACATTAGGTGGAGAGACTCGGCTCGCAAGCTTACAATCTTGAGGGAATGGGGTGACAAACATAAGGCACAAAGAAAG
>VKOC01000133.1:0-12501 GCA_009364415.1 Spea multiplicata
CCTCTAACATTAAATTGCAGCCGCCGCGCTCTCCCCAATTCCACTAACATAAAACTGCAGCCGCCGCGCTCTCCCCCATTCCACTAACATTAAACTGCAGCTGCCCCACTCTCCGTGGGAGGAGAGCTACGCTTGGTCTCAGGTACAAGCGGTGGGGAGGAGAGCTACGTTTGGCCTCAGGTACAAAGTGATGGGGTGAATTCAGCATGGCTCTCTTTATAGGGGGTCACAGTGGTGATTAAGACCTGTTACCCGAGCTCAGACTCCCAGAAGATGTTTGGAGATTTACCTCGAAATCCAGGGCCCTCCAGCTGAGCTGCGAGGTGTCAACGACACAGACATATTCCGCCTCCGTGACCCGGAGGAGCCTCTGTCCTTCTTCTCCCAACAAGAACCGGGCTACCCACGGGTACTGGAGGGTGACGCAGCGGGATGTGATCGATGATACAATGTGATGGAGAAGTTCAACTGCCGTCCGACAGGAAACCGCATCTCCCGTCACCTGAAATGGACCACGAATGGACAGGTATGGAGGATCAGCTACGCTGGGGCAGGAGCCACGGGGCAGATGCTGCTTGCTCCGCTAGATGATGCAGTATAGCAGATAACGTAAGGTGCGCTGGAGCCTGTGTGGGGCACTTACCTTGAAGCCTGTCTTCCCATCCCCCTCCAGGGGTAAAACTGTGGCCTGGTCCATTGCGGCCAGAAGCTCGTGGTTATATTCCTGCAGGAAGCGCAGCTCACCCGGCTTCATCAAGACTTCTATCTCCAGGTACTCCTCCGCTGGGCGTCCCTGCACAGTAACCTCTGACTTCTGGGCAGCCTGTATGAGTTCTGTACACTGGGGTGCAGAAGTGAGTGGTGGCTGCAGAAAACTATCCTCTCTCCCCAGGACCCCACTCTCCTCTCTCCACTGCAACCCATTCCCCTCCCTCCCTTGTACCCCTGTCTCCTCTCCCTCATGCAAGTCACTCCCTTCCCTTCCTTTCACTGCACTCTCATCCCTCCCTTTCACCTCACTCTCTTCCCTCCCATCCACCGCACTCTCATCCCTCCCTTCCACCTCACTGTCTTCCCTCCCTTTCACCTCAGCCTCATCCCTCCATTCTACCTCACTCTCTTCTCTCCCTTTCACTGCACTCTCTTCCCTCCCTTCCACCGCACTCTCATCCCTCTTTTTTACCCCACTCTCTTCCCTCCCTTCCACCGCACTCTCTTCCCTCCCTTGCTCCTCCCTCCCCTCTCCCCCAGGCATCCCACTATGCTCCCTCCTGTGGTCTGTGTTTTGTGATGAGTCTTCCGTGGTTGCAGTGGCCCCGGGAGATTGCGGTGGCCCCAGCACCTCTGGGTGGTAAGCGGAGAGCTGAAGCGTGCAGTTCTTCAGGGAATGGGATCTCTTCAGAACGTTTCCGGCCACTGAAACCCAAAAATATGTCACAAAAAGAACAAATGGGAGCCCAAAATGTGGCCTCAAAACGATTCTCACCACCAGGACGGGGAAATCAGCCACCAATGAACCCTTCCCTGTACCCAGCCTCCCCCACTCACACTCACCTTCCCAATCCTCAAAGGATACAATGGCCGCCGCCCCATCTCTGAGCAGGGTAAGTGAACGCAGCGCGCCTCCCCCGCTCCGCCTGTTCTCAAAATACAGCTCCAGAATTTCACGGCTCAACTGGGGTCCGAGGTTCTCAAGCAGGACGTCGCTGGAGACGCGGACACGTCGCAGACAAACGGACGCCCCCAGTAATTTGCGGGCATCAACTCTCTGCACCAATGACTTAAAATCTGGGGAAGAGAAATAATACCCCTCTGTGTTTAGGGTTACCGGCGCAGAGGTCACAGAGGTCTCCAGGTGTTAATGGGTGTACTGTGATTGGTTGGCGTATTTACCCATGTCGGTCAGTGGCTCCTGGAAGGTAACGAGAGCCGTGGTCTTGTCTGCAGAGCGCACGGTACTGAACGCCTCCCGCTCGCTCTTGTTCTCGACATATAACCTCAGCGTCGTCTCATCAGTACTCGGGGTAAGGCCACAAAAAGCCACCTTTCGGCGGTCCCACGGAGGTGGCCTCCTAACTTTCACCCTGTGATCCTGAATGCGATACTCTGCTTGGGAAAGCACGTTCTCTGCATCTAAGAAGGAGATACACATGATGTGGAACCAGCATGGCGCCGCCACAGATTCCGAGCTCTAGAACCTGGGGCATTCCATGTTCCTTCTCACCCCTCCTTCAGCGCCATGACGGGGCAGGCGAGCTTCTGCCCAGACTCCAGCACCAAAGCCTCGAACTCAGTAATTCTATTTATCACAAGCTCGGGTAGAGAATTCTCCGAGAGCTAGAATATCGGAAACGTCGGAATCCCTGACATTCCAGAGTCCTTAACTTTGGATATAGCAACAGCGGTTCCCGCAGCGCTCCTTCCAGTCCCTACATTCAAAGGTTCGGATAGAGAACCGGCCGGGTATATGTTGAATGATAAGATGGAGGGTGAAAGCTGGAGGACGGGGGGAAGTGAGCTTCGGGGTATAAGGCGGCACGAGGGAGTCCCAGGAAGCGTGACAAGGGAGAGGTGTATGGGGAGCAGCGCTCTGGAGGGCTGACACTGAGTGAGCGCTAAGGATGACGGTCTCGCTCTTGCTGAAGGAAGTCTTACCAGCAGGATTTATGAACGTGAGTAAAGCCTCAGAGCCATTCCTGGTGTACGACTCGACCGGTCCCCCTCCTGAGTGACGTTTACTCTCAAAATATAGGATGAGTAAATCTGTGTTCAGCTCCTCAGTGAGTCCGCTCACTTCCACCTCCGCCATGCTGGAACATAACAAAACATAAGTCACTCGTTCCCACCACGGATGTCACTCTAAGCCTGATCATACTAAACACACGCTAAGCACGCGCAACCTTCACGCCAAGGCAGCGGCTTCTCAGACAGATCCGCACCGCGCATGTTACTGTACGTGACTCCCCACGGCTCAGAGTATGGGGGTTATGGAGGTGCTGGGGTCACAGAACACACACCAAAAAGAAACTCGGCCCCATCCGGCCCCCGTCTAGTCACCCGTTTCTTCTGCTGTAATGACTCTTAATCAGTCGCTGGTCATCGGCTCTCTCTTGTCTCCCCTGTCTCTCTCCTCTCCCTCTATCTCTCCCCGTCTCTCTCCTCTCCCTTTATCTCTCCCCGTCTCTCTCCTCTCCCTCTATCTCTTTATCTCTCCCGTCTCTCTCCTCTCTCCTCTCCCTTTATCTCTCCCCGTCTCTCTCCTCTCCCTCTATCTCTTTATCTCTCCCCCGTCCTGATCATTTCTATCCTGCAGACCGGTCCCCGTTCAGACTCACAGAAGCCTCTCAGGTGAGCTTTGACTCGCACCGGCGTGGTCTTCAGGGCTGGTGGCCGTGGAGAGGAGGTGGAGAGGAGGCGGAGAGGAGGGCAGGAGCTGCCACAACCAGGAAAACATGAAGTGCGAGAAAAGAAAGTGAAAGCAGCTGCTTGTCTTCAACCGCAGCCAATCAATCGCCTTCTCCAGCTTCGCCTTCCAATAGAGACAGGCGGCTCAATAGTATATAATATACTGTATATTTCTCTGCTAATATACTGTATATATATATATTTCTCTGCTAATATACTGTATATATATATATTTCTCTGCTAATATACTGTATATATATATCTGCTGATATACGTATAATATATATATATATTTTGTTATTATTATACTGTAATATAGATATAATAATATTTTGTATTAATTATACTGTATATAGTATATAATATACTGTATATTTCTCTGCTAATATACTGTATATATATATATTTCTCTGCTAATATACTGTATATATAGTATATAATATACTGTATATTTCTCTGCTAATATACTGTATATATATATATTTCTCTGCTAATATACTGTATATATATATATATTTATATTTAATATACTGTATATATATTTATCTGCTGATATACTGTATATATATATATATATTTTGTATTATTATACTGTATATAGATATATATATTTTGTATTATTATACTGTATATAGATATATATATTTATCTGCTAATATACTGTATATATATATATTTTTGTATTAATATACTGTATATAGATATATATATTTTTGTATTTTGGTGGGGGGTATGTACATATATGTATATATGTGTGAGCACGGATGTGTAATTGCGTGTGTGTTAGAATGAACGTGTACATGTGTGTAATGAGTGCGTGTCATTTGTGTGCCAGGGGGGGGCAAGGGAAAAAGAAGGCAAAGACAAGTTGTTTGGGGGCAATGGTGGCACATATTAGCTGTTTGGGGGCGTTGACAAGTTAGGGGCAAAAATGGCCCCCTGTTTGGGGGTTAGGATGGCACTGATAAGCAGCTTGGGGCAAAGGCACTTGCGTTATTTAGGGCAAAGGTGGCACCTGTTGTTTATGCTGCTTTTGTGAGGTTGGGGGCCCTGTGATGTCTCCTTACACCCCTGCCTCTCTCTCCTCTCCCCATCTCTCTTCTCTGCCCTGTCTCTCCTCTCCTCCATCTCTCTTCTCTGCCCTGTCTCTCACTCATTCTCTCTCCCCCACCTCCTCCCCGTGGGCGGGCTCTGGGCGGGGTGTGGGAGGAGTGAGGGGCGGGGTTAGTCGGTCCCGTGTTTTGAGGCCGCAGTAGTGGGCGGTTTGGCGAGGTCTGCAGTTGCCTCAGGTCGCCGGGATCTCTGTGGGCTTCAGGTGGGCGATTACCTGTCTGTCTGTCTGTCGGGGATTGAGTGTCAGCTTCTGGGGCCACAGTCTGTTTATTGGGGCCGTTTGCCAGCTGCTTCCTCAGACCCATCTTTCTCTTCCCTGCGGCAGCCCCTGTGCGTCACCCTGCAGGGACCCCCGCGGCCGCCTCTGTGCCGGAGACCCCCGCGGGCCCTGTGCCGGAGACCCCCGCGGGCCCTGTGCCGGTGTGTGGGGGGTATTTTATGTAATGTGATTACTGGTGATTGGCTACCGTTTCTGCGCCAGACTATCACGGCACCCCGGGATCTGTTCCACGCAGCGACTACCCGGAGGGCTCCGTGCTGCGGCCGGACGGGAGGAGGTTTTTAACGCAGCGGCATTTCCCACGAAGGGTTAATCCTATCGCCCTAATTTAAAGAGACTCGTGAGCTGTGGGTCACGTGATTGGCGATCAGACGGGAAGCAGAACTGTAAGGGGAGGCGCCAGCCTGACACGGACTTCATTCACGGCTTTCGTTACATCACGTGACGCAATCTATCCCCCATTGGCCCCATCATTTACTGCTGCGGTTGGGAAACCGGTTACCGGGAGGGTGAAGCGCGCGACTGTACCTGCCAAGTGTCCTTCTTTGGTATCTGATGCCCCCTCCCTTCCCCGATGCCCCCTCTCTTTCCTCCTCTGATGCCCCCTCTCTTCTCCCCTCCCTTTCCTCCCCTGATGCCCTCTTTTCTAGGAGGTCAGAATATTGCAGGGTATGAGGGGATCGCAGGGTTCTACCTGGGCAGTTTTGCTGCTAAAGCCCCCCTTACAGCAGACGTTGTATGGAAATACCCCGCCAGTTACCCCTCCCTGTGAAGACTGTAACCTGCATTCACCTAGATGTATAATGGTGGTCAAGTCTCCGCCTCTTCCCACCTGTCTCCGCCTCTTTCCCCTGTCTCCGCCTCTTCCCACCTGTCAACCGCTGATTCTTTCTTGAAGCAGCCAATCAGTGTCAGGATCAATAGGATTCCTTGCCGCGCTTGCCCCTCCCCCATGCAGATGGAGTGGCGGATATCATGTCCTATCAATTATTCGGCCCTGGGGCAGATATCGTGGGTGAGGGGTAAACGTGTGACGTGGCCTCGCTCTCACGTGTTCTCTGTGTGCTCTCTTACAGGTGTGCGGTCTCAGGGCCACAGCCGGGCCCCGCCATCGAGGATGTCTCACGAGAAGAGTTTTCTGGTTACTGGGGACCCCGGAGCCCCTTACCCTGTAGGGCAAAATCCTCCCCCGCCGGCCTACGGGCAGCCTATGTACCCCAATACTGCCCCGTACCCCAATACTGCCCCGTACCCCAATACTGCCCCATACCCTAACATGGCCCCTTATAACGACGTTCCGTACCCCAATGCCGTTCCGTACCCCACCCAGGCCCCCATGGGGCAGCCCCCTTACCCCCCTGTCCCTTACACCCCGGGGCCCTACCCTACAAATCCGTACCCCTCTCAGCCGTACCCTCATTCACCGTATGGACAGAACGGCTACCCCTCCGAGCAAAGCGGTGAGTACGGGAAAATGAATAACCGGCCCGGGGGCCACAGACCTGGCCATACCCCACACGGCGTGACCGGCCCGGGGGCCACAGACCTGGCCATGCGTTTGACACCAGTAATGTTTCTGTGGCTGCTCTTGTTCCTCCCTTCAGATTTTGGGTCCCCGATACACGGGGCCACGTACCACGAGGAGGGCCCCCCGTCATACTGCGACAACCAGGACTTTCCCACCAGCCACTGGGACGACAAAAACATCCGCCGAGCTTTCATAAGGAAGGTGAGTAGAAGAGCGGCGTGTGTCATGCGTGTGTGTCCGTGTGTGTCCGTGGCGTGTGTGTGCACGGCGTGTCCGTGGCGTGTGTGTCCGTGGCGTGTGTGCGCGCGGCTTGCGTGTGCGTGTCTGTGTGCGCAGTGTGCGATTTTTGCGTGTAATTTGCGTGTTCCGTGGCCGGCAGGTGTTCCTGGTGCTCACGGCGCAGCTGCTGGTCACGTTCTCGTTCGTGGCGGTGTTCACGTTTGTGAACGGAGTGAAGGTCTACGTGAGACGCAACGTCTGGACTTACTACCTCTCCTACGCCATCTTCTTCTGCTCCCTCATCACCCTCAGCTGCTGCGGGGACTTCCGCCGACGACACCCCTGGAACCTGGTGGCCCTGGTGAGCGGATTTATCTATACATTATACAGGGGCCGGGGCACTGATTTATCTATACATTATCAGGGGGCGGTCACCTGATTTATCTATAATTATACAGGGGCGGTGAACTGATTTATCTATACATTACACAGGGGGCGGTCAACTGATTTTATCTATACATTACACAGGGGCCGGTCACATGGAATTTATCTATACCATTATACAGGGGCGGGTCACTGATTTTACTCTATACAATATCAGGGGCGGTCCACTGATTTATCTACTACATTATATCCAGGGGCCGGTCACCTGATTTATCTATAGCATATACAAGGGGCCGTTCAATGATTTAATCTACATATACAGGGGCCGGGGGCACTGAATTTATCTCTACATTATCACGGGGGGACCGGTACTGATTTATCTATACATTAAACAAGGGGGCCCGGTCGCTCGATTATCTATATCTTATACAGGGGCCGGTCACTGATTTTATCTATACGTTATACAGGGGGCCGGTCACTGATTTATCTATACGTCTCTCTTTCAGTCCGTTCTGACCCTCAGCTTGTCGTACATGGTTGGGATGATTGCCAGTTTCTATGACACGGAAGCCGTGATTATGGCTCTCGGGATCACCGCAGCCGTCTGCTTCACCGTCGTCCTCTTCTCCATGCAGGTAGGGATTCCCAACACGACGTGTGTTTTCCGGCCCCCGGCCCCCAGTCTCTCTACATTTATGTGAGCGGTAGTTTAGTGTTAGAAAAATGGAGAACGTTGAGGCAGTTCGCCCATTTTACAGACCTCACCTAGAGTAGTGGGTACAGTGCTGGAGACCCAGCGGTTTACAGGATAAAAATGATGAGGGGCCTCCGTATATCCGGCTTCGGGGGGAGAAGAGAGACGGGAGAAACCATTAAATACCGGAATCCAACACTAGACAGTCGGATGGAACGGAAGGAAGATTTACTTTACTGATAGATAAGTGCAACAGCCTCCCAGCAGAAGTGGTAGAGGGTAATACAGTGAGGGGGTTAACGCGTGGGATAGACATACGGCTCCTTTTATCGGCAGTCTAGTTCTGTATCTCTGTGTGATGGGGTAGCTGAGGAAGAGTTGGGGGGGATTTGGGGTGGGGGAGGGGTAGAGGCAGAGACGCTAAATCTTTATCTTCCGCCCCTCTGTCGGTTTTTGCTGCTGCCGTCGCGTTTCGTGTTTCCGGCAGACAAAGTACGACTTCACTTCCTGTATGGGAGTTCTGATGGTCAGCCTGGTCGTCCTGCTGATCTTCTCCATACTCTGCATCTTCATTCGCAACAAGATCTTGGACATAGTCTACGCCTCGCTGGGAGCTCTTCTCTTCACATGCGTGAGTCGCTCGCCCGGGAGACGCCATTCACACAAGACGGGAGGGGCGGGCGCAGAGTAATGGGAGGGGTATAGGGAGGGGTGGGCGCAGAGTTAAAGGGAGGGGTATAGGGAGGGGAGGGCGCAGATAAAGGAGGGGTAATAGGGAGGGGTGGGTGAGAGTAATGGGAGGAGGGTGGGTACAGAGTGACGGGTCAGGTATTAGGAAGGGGGGGGTGATGGGAAGGGCGCGGTGCAGACTGATGGGAGGAGGGGGCGGGCACAGAGTGACCGGCGGGTACTAGGAAGGGGCGGGGTGATGGGAGGGAAATAGGGAGGGCGGGCGCAGAGTATGGGAGGAGGTGGGTACAGAGTGATGGGTAGGGGTAATAGGGAGGGCGGGGTGATGGGAGGGGAACTAGGGAGGGGCGGGCGCAGAGGGGTGGGTACAGATGATGGGAGGGTATAGGGAGGGGCGGAGCACAGAGTGATGGGAGGCAGGGGTGGGTACAGAGGGGTATAGGGAAGGGGTGGGTACAGAGGGGTTAGGGGGGGTGGGCGGCAGAGGGGTAATGGGTAGGGGTGGCCGCAGAGTGATGGAGGAGGCGGCTGGGTACGATGATGGGAGGGGAATAGGGAGGGGTGGGTACAAGAGTGACGGCCGCGGTGATGGGAGGGGGTATAGGGAGGGGCGGGGGATTGGAGGAGGGTATAGGGCGGGGGGGACGAGGGGTTCCGGAAGACGTGATGGTGCGGGGTGATGGGGGGGGATGGGAGGAGGGGTCGGTACAGAGTGATGGGAGGGGGTATAGGGAGGTGCTCCTCTTGGTATTTGCTGCCCATTAATCGGGAATCTTTGTACGTTGCCGTTGGTAACGTTCTCCTCTCTGTCCTCACAGTTTCTGGCCGTCGACACTCAGATGATTCTGGGGAACAAGCAGCTGTCTCTCAGCCCCGAGGAATACGTCTTCGCTGCCCTCAACCTCTACACCGACATCATCAACATCTTCCTTTACATCCTGGCCATTATCGGAAAAGCCAAGGACTGAGCGGCAAACCCTTCGCCAAAATCCCCGAACTTCCCCTCCTTGGCTTCCGGTAACCGTGAACCTCAGTCTCGCTTCGTTTTACCCCAGCTTCCTTTGGGGACCTGCCCCCCCCCTGCGCCACGCAATCTCCCGTACGATTTACCTTCCTTCTTTTCCACATTCAGTATTTTCTATAAAATCTTTTACCCCGGTTTAAAAAAAAAAAAAAAATTCTCCACCTTCCATCTTACCAGCCCCTCTCCTCCTGGTAATTACCCCTTTGCTCAGCTTTCACCATGTTATACACCGATCGGGAATGACCCCTTTTTTTTTTGTAATTGCGCAACCCATTGGCAGATCCACCCTCCTTGTTATTGCTTTCAAGGTCGTTACCCCTTCCACAGCACCTTCTTCTCTCTTTGCCCCCAGCTCCCCTTCATGCTGCTCCCAGTAGCTGCTGTAAATATTTCTTTGTGTTTCGTGGTATTTATTCTATGTTTCTAGACATTTCCACGCCGTATAAACTCCACTCGCTTTTATCCCTGAATGTGAATGGCTTTCTCGGACATTCCCCACCTGTCGTGCAGAGGGTTGGCCGCCTGCAGAGCGTCGCTCTGCTGCGATGGAGTGTCCAGGCCACCAACTAGTTTAATGCCCACAATGTGATGGCTTCTTCATGCGTTGAGCTGGGCTTTAGATAATCCGCAATAAAACTATATTCAACAGCAAACGGAAACGACCCGGGTTCCGTTACTCGCTTCTTCTGCGCGGGGAACCGGCGACATTCCATGGGGTAGAAATGAGTTGCTCTGCGGAAAAAGCTGACTCCGTAGGCGAGCGTTGGAGGCTTCGGGTCTGGTTGTCTGGGATTAGAGGCGCTTGTGGTGGATGGAAGGTTTGGGTGGGTTTAGGGACCTTGCCAAGTTATTCACCATGCTTCGGAAAAAACACTAAGTGGTTCAACGAGGGCCGCGTCCGGGCATGGAGGTTTTGTAGGTGGGTCAGAAACATCAGGTTGTGGTGGGTTTTGAGGCTCTGCCAGCGGGTTAGAAGGTGTGGATGGTTGAATGAGATGTTTTGGGGGCATTGGTTGGATTGGAAATTGTGGATGGTTGAGGATTGGTTGGGTTAGAAGGTATGTTTTGGAGGTTAGTTGGGTTAGAAGTTGTGGGTGGCTGGGGATTGGTCGGGTTAGAAGTTGGATGAGAATGTATGGTGGTTGGTTGGATTAGATGTTTTGGAGGTTGGGGATTGGTTGGATGAGAATGGTTGGGGATTGGTTGGATTAGATGTTTTGAGTGTTGGGATTGGTTGGATGAGAATGGGTTGGGATTAAGGCTGGATTGATGTTTTGAGGTTGTATCAGTCAGAGAGAATGTATGGTGGTTGGTTGGATTAGAGGTTGTCATTGGGGATTGGTTGGATGAGAATGTATGGTGGTTGGATTAGATGTTTTGGAGGTTGGCTGGGTTAGAGGTTGGGGATTGGTTGGATGAGAATGTGTGGTGGTTGGTTGGATTAGATGTTTTGGAGGTTGGTTGGGTTATTGTGGGTGGCGGGGGAGTGGTCAGGTTAGAAGTTGGGAATTGGTTGCGTTATTCATGGTGGTAGTTGGCGGACATGGTACAGAGATGATTGGTTCTGTGAAGATCTGGAAAGTCACGCTGGGGGAGAAAGAAGCTCCCTGGCCTATGAGGGGGCAAATCCTGGACACCAATGTGAAGCAATTTACCGAATCTGCAAAAAAATGTTACGGGCGTCTCGGCAGCCGCGCTGCTCGCTGCATGATTGTGATGTTAAATACAATATATGAATGAGATTTCCTTCCTCACCGGTGTCTGACTCCTTGTTTCCTGCCGGGTTCCTGACGCAGTACGGGGCTGCTTGGCAAGAGTTTAACATTACAGGGAGTAATGTAAATATAGGGGGCAGCCCTGGGGTAAAACCCCTCTCCTATATACAGGGAGTATTGTAAATATAGGGGGCAGCCCTGGGGTAAAACCTCTCCTATGTAAGGGTAATGTAAATATAGGGGCATCCTGGGGTAAAACCCTCTCCTATACAGGGGTAATGTAAATATAGGGGCATACAGGGTAAAACCCTCTCTATATACAGGGAGTAATAATATGAAAATATAGGGGCAGCCACCAGGTAAAACCCTCTCTATATACAGGGTAATGTAAATATGAGGCAGCCCTAGGTAAAACCCTCACCTATATACAGGGGTAATGTAAATATGAGGCATCACAGGGTAAAACCCTTCTCTATATACAGGGTAATGTAAATATGAGAACGTACAGAGGTAAAACCCTCTCCTATATATACAGGGAGTAATGTAAATATGAGGCAGCCCTAGAGGCAAAACCCTCACCTATATGCAGGAAGTAGTAAATATGGGGGCATCCTGAAATTAAAACCTTCTCTATATACAGGAAGTAATGTAAATAGAGGCAGCCCTGGGGTAAAGCCTCTATATACAGGGAGTAATGTAAATATGGGGGCATCCTGGGGTAGTACTATATACAGGAGTAATGTATAAATATGAGGCAGCCTGAGGTAAAACCCTCTCCTATATACAGGGAGTAATGTAAATATAGGGGGCAGCACTGGGGTAAAACCCCTCTCCTATATACAGGGAGTACTGTAAATATAGGGGGCAGCACTGGGGTAAAACCACTTAAAAAAAAAAAAAAAGCCTTTCCCGACCCTCCGGAGAACTCTGCCTCCACTTGCAGGTAACATGTAAAATACATATATATATAAATACAACATATATATATTCAAGGGGTCTGACGGGAATGACAGACTAAGAAAAGCCGATACGTTAGGTGGAGATATAGATAAATACCGCTATATAATATTTTTTTGAGCAAGTCCTAAAATTAGCGCTTTATCTTAAAACAATTCTCACACGGAAAGAGTTAAAATACCGGCATGTTAAATGCCCGTGGGGTATCTACCGGTATGTATGATTTGATGAATTGGCCGGGTTCAACAATCTCCCAATTAACCCCCGGGGGGGAGGATGAGCACATGTCTGATTTCCAATTAGAAAAATGCACATTTCCCAAATCTGGCCTTTTAGCCCCAAACAACCCGACAATGCATGCGGGGTATCGGTGTACTCGGGAGATGGTGCTGAACACGTATCGGGGTGTCATGTGACAGCGATATACACCAGAGCGGTAACTCAATACCTAAATACAACGTATCGGGGTGTCATGTGACAGCGATATACACC
>VKOC01000137.1:6124-16190 GCA_009364415.1 Spea multiplicata
CTCCATACAGGAGCCTTATTCTGAGGTTATTTGTTCTGGATGAAGCGTCTGCCTTTCCGCCGCCTGTTTATCCAGATATTAGAACAGACGCATTGTTGCCAATATCCCGAATATTCACTTAATTATCGGATCGCCCGGCACATTTTTCTGGCACGATCAATGATTAATTGGTTAAAAATGCAATTAGATGTTTGGACGGGATCCACAGCGCGAGACTGCGGCCCGGTAATTAAATCATAGACCTTCTCTAAATTAATTTAATTCTTCAGGGGCCTGATAGTGGCGTAATATAAAAAGCCAAGACCCCTGAAGACGGGGTTCCAGACCCCCCCCTCTCCCTGTTTATACCCCCGGTGTAGATTTAGGAACGCGATGAAGTCCACAAGGTGCCAATTTTCACACAATATTTGGACGGCGATATATTTATTAAGTTATTGAAGTCATTAGAACGGGCTTCAAAGGGTCCATAACTCGCTCCCAGGAGCCTTGGGGTCCCATCCAACACAAAGGACTGTGTTATGACCTTAGGTGCTCAGTGCAAAGGGTTCTGAAGAGGGACTGGTGGTAATAAACAGGAGCATTTGGGTGGTATGATATATCCATTGTGGACGCTTCACCTATAAAAGGTTGAATATTGTGGGGTTGGGGGGGTCCTATTATAGAAAGTTCTATTCTTTGCGGTCCTGTAGCGATGTATGTACAGAATAGGGAGCCATATGATGGGCATGCGTGAAGTGCTGCCCCCTGGAGTATGTGGGGAGTATAAACCCTCGTCCAGGAATCAGTTACATCCCCCGTACTGCAGGGGGCAGCACTTTACACGCACCGCTCCGCATCATAGGAAACGCATACGACACCTTTACGGGGTAACTGAAGTATGACAGACTCAGGTGTAATAGTGTCTGAATGAGACCCAGATCTCGTCTCTAAAGCTTGCAATCTAATAGACATCAGATACCCAATTAGCTCTAGAAATAAATAGCTCCGCCTCATTGCAGCCACCCTCCTTATATCGCCATTTAAACAGCATTTAAATGGAACGCTCCAGCCCCCACATGCACTTTAATGCATAACCCCCCCCCAGGAAATTAATGGGGTGACTCCGCAGAATCCCCTCCGCATTTCCACCCAGCTTTCCTCCCTTTTTCCCCCCCAGCTACTGATTGGCTACTTAGAACAGCTTTTGGGCAGCCACTCAACCAGACTCTGTAAATATGCACACCAAGTGTCTGGACAAACATCTCCTATAACCCAAGGAGCTGGGGGGCATTGAACGAGGCAAATGCATACGGGGGGCGTTCTCTAGAACCCCCCCATTCTTATTAATGTCTATGTATTCAGAATGTGATGTCATCAATGTCCCTGCTGGTGTAACGGTCAGGTGTCCCAATACTTTTGTCCATATAGTGCACACAGGCATATAACACGGAGCAGCCATTTAACTGTATACAGTACTGTATACAGTAATATAACCCCCCGTGCTCTATACAGTAATAATCCCCCCAGCGCTGTATACAGTAATATAACCCCCCCAGCGCTGTATCACAGTAATATTAACCCCCCAGCGCTGATATACAGTAATATAAACCCCCCAGCGCTTATACAGTTAATATAAACCCACCGCGCTGTATACAGTAATTTAACCCCCCGCGCTGTATACAGTAATATACCCCCCCGTGCTGTATACAGTCATAACCTTGTCGGGCAGCATTCACAAAAACCTGGTTTTATCTCATTTTGCTCCCATAGACTATTTATCTGCAGACCTGGAGGCGGCCATTGCTGTCAGTCATGTGATATTTTTGGTGACTTTCCTGCTCAAAAACCACACTGAGCTGACACTTTATGGCAGTGCTTGTTCCTCGGTACACACAGATACATCAGAGCGGAACACCATCGATGTATTTTTTTCTTTTACCTATTGAGTGAACTTGGGCAATGTGAATAAAACATTCCAACAGACTGCCCCAGCAGACGGTGTAATAAGACACTAAGAAGCCCCGCTTATAACACAAACCAATATATATGTGTTTCTGCCATCAGTCCTAGCAGCTACGGGAGAGGCAGTGGGTATGTTGGTAAATACCATCATCACAGGGGCCCGACGATGTATCGCACTAATTATAGTTTTCCAATTCCTAGCGCAGGGGAAAGCAACCACCGTCAGTCTGCTTGGCACTGCATGCTGGGGCTTGTAGTCCATGTTCAATCCCAACGCCTTTCGTCCTCATGGGAATCAGGCAACAATGACAACTCCACATGTCGGAGACTACAACCCCCACAATGCATCGGCAGCAGACGATCAGAACTGCCCCTTTTTAAGGTTTAATCGTCTACAGTTTTTCATCACCACTATCGACCCCTGCCATAAGGTCCAGTTGGTTTGTTCCGTTTAGCTGCAATACAAATACACCTCCTCCAACCAATGTCATTTGTTTGGAGTTTTCTATCGGCTACGGTGTACACCCCCCCCCTTTTCTCTGTGATTCAGGTGCTCGCTCCCTGTCACTGCTGTCATTCTGGCCCTTGGTAGCAGCCCATTTCCCCCGTTGCTTACCTGCAGGTGGTCTTGCCCACTCCCCCTTTTCCACCCACAAAGATCCATCTCAAGGAGCGCTGCTCTATGACATTTCTGAGTGTGGGCTCCAGGGGCTCCACGTCCGGAGCATCCTCAAACTCCTCGTCCACCGGCGCCGCCATATTCTTGGTAGGTCACGTGATACTACGCAGCCAACCGTGGCCCACGGGTAAAGACATAGAATGAAAAGAACCGCAAATGCCCCGCCCCATTACACTGCCCTCCCAGCACTTTCTGAACACTGGTAGGCGAGAAGGAATTGTGTCTTATCTCATTATTGGCTCCCCTTGCATGTCAATCAATGTCAACATATGGACAGCCCCCAGTACTTCATTGGATATACGTAGCTCATTTCTTGGTTATTATTGGATGACAAGATTTCCGGCCCCGCCCCGCAACTGACAGTATTCTGCCAACCTATCAACTACTTCTTGTCCACTTATTCCCGTCCATGTATTGGCTACGCTGCCTGTCTATTTTATGATTCAGAGTAGTCTGATTGGATAACGTCGTACGAATGTCGTTTCTTTATTGGTTACTATGTGAGTCAGCTGCTGACGCTGCATGGGTTCACTCCGCCTTCTTTTTGTCTCTGTGTAGCCGAGTATTTCCGCCATCTTAAGTATACATTAAAAGGATAACGAATTTCCCGCCGTTTTGCTGAGGCGCCGGATGCTCGCGCGGCCTTGCCGGCCAAAGTTAGCGTGACGTGGCGCCGTAGTTTGTGCCAAAATGGCGGAGAGAAGTAGGCGTCTAGAAGCAGAGGAGAGCGACGGCAGCGAGGAGGAAGAGGAGGCAGCGGAGGCCCCGGTGCGGAGCGCCAGTGTAACGCGTTCCGATAAACGGAAGGAGATTGACCCGGAGGAGGGAGACTCGCTGCGACCTCCTGGAGTTACAGGCTCCTCGTTTCAGCCTAGCCTAATTCCGGCCTTCCCTGCCAACAAGCTCTCCGCCCTTAGCTCCCCGGTCTCAAACAGAACTGACACAACCGCCCCCCAGGGCCCCGTGGCTCCTGCCCTCCCCACCACCTCTGGGGTCAACCTCTTTGCTAACGATGGCAGCTTCCTGGAGCTCTTCAAGAAGAGGATGGAGCAAGCGGCTACCGGGAGTAGCGAGGAGAGCCGGCCCGCGGGCGACAAAAAGCCGGAGGCTCAGAAGAGGAAGCCGATCGGCTTTGTAAGGAACCCCCAGGACCCACAGACCAACGGGATGGGTAACCCGCGGCCTACCAGCTGCTGCACTGCAACTCCCATCAGCTGTCGCGGAGCATGATGGGAGTTGGAGTCCATATAGCGGGAGAGGTCCCAGGTTGCTCACACATGAATCTTTATACATAATATTCGCAGGCGCTGGCAGCATGCAGAGGATTAGGCAGGGGGGCGGGGAGGATGATCCAGCCAATCAGAAGCTGCTTTGTTTAAAGGGCACATGCTGCAAACAGGTCTTATTCTAGTTACGTAAAGTGGGATTATCAATTATCATTTGCTGCTTCTATTCACTATGGCAACAAAATCACTTTTTAGATTAGTGAATCGCCTTTTATACGAAATAGGTACCCCACTGATGTCTTAGATTTAAGAGCCATATATTATGTATACATTATATTATAGATTACACTCCATTAGAGGAGACCCTGCCATTCTTTAACCCTGTGTTGGAAGGCGGTTATCTGAGCTGCATGGTGTCAGAGGTTCCCCTCATCAGCATAGCATGTTGGTCGCCAATTAGGACTTTAAAGTTAATTTACTGGGAGGGTGGTAGACAAGTGGAATAGCCTCCCAGCAGAAGTGGCATTTAATACAGTGGTGGGGGGGATTTAAACATGCGTGGGATAGGCATACGGCTCCTGAATCTAAGACGAGACCAACGACTGATTAAGGTCTGAGTCTTTACAGCGGGAGAAACGGGCAACTAGACGGGGCAATAAATTTAATTCCCAGAAGCCAGAGCTTTAGGAGAAGTCATACGGGGTATATAGCTCCCTTTATAGCGCTCGGGGTATATTGAGGCAGCTGGCGCTGTGTATAGGGGATAGACCGCAGAGTCCGTATATACGTTTAGCAGTAGATCAGTTGCCGGGGGGCCGCGGGGATCCTCTGGGGTTTGCTGCGCTGCTGCTAGGGGTGTATTGCGCCCGTCTAACCCAGGCCTCCCTTATATTCTGCTACATAGAGGGACACAGAGAGGCTGCAGGGGCTCGTATAACGGTTGCAGTCTTCTGTTCCTTCCACCCCCAGGTGGGCAAGCGTAGAGGAGGGGCGAAGCTGGCCCTGAAGACGGGCATGGTAGCCAAGAAGCCAAAGACTGAGGAGGAGGAGGAGGTGAGAGAAAACCTTCCCACTGCACGGTTTATTAGTAAAGCTTTCCCCTGGATGTGCGGCATATATGTGTGAATATATATACATACATACATACATGTGTGTGTGAATATATATATATATACATGTATGTGCGTGTGCAGTTAGAAATATGTATATATATTTTTAAATAGCGAAGCGGCGCTTTACTCCCAGGGCTCCCCAGTTTCTGTTAAAAGGGCTCCTGTGGGTGTTGCTGCTTTTGTACAGCATATATATATACTGTGTGTGTTGTGTGTTATTATATATATATATATATATATACTGTGTGTGTATATATATACTGTGTGTATTTATACTTTACTAGTTTTATACCCGAAATGCAGGCAAGTTTTATTACGGTATTTAAACGGCATACTTTAGTTAAAAATCATACCGTATTTTTTTTGTTTTTGGTTAGTTTGAGTAACATTCCTCCTGCTTTGATATAACGGTCACATGACCATCCTTGTTTAACTCGTATCATACAATAGCAGAGCGCGTCCGTAGATTTAACCCCTAATGGCTTTAACATATCTTTGCACCTTTTTTTTTTTTTTCTTCCCATGAGCCATAATTCACCTGCTTAGTTCACCTTCCCCTATAATTTTTTTTTTTTTATGACCCCAGAGTATATACATAGTATGGGTGTTACAAGCGCCCCATGCTTGGGATTTTAACCTGTTTTTAGGTATTTAAGGAAATTAATATATCTGTGTTTGTGTTCTGATTTTTCTCTGTCCCCCCCAGGTTTTGTCAAACAAAGGCGGTGCGTGGGCGCAGTATATGGCAGAAGTGAAAAAATACAAAGCCCACCAGTGCAGCGACGACGATAAAACGCGGCCGCTGGTCAAATAACCCAGACACAGACTGTGCATCTCCTCTCGGGTACCACGTGCCAGCCGCCGAGAAACGGCGTACGCGCAGGCACATCTCGTCCCATCCGTAACCTTGGATTATGCATCGCCGAACCCCGCCGTGGACTCGGGGAGAAAAGACTTCCTGAACGCACGCTGCAATCGGGGGGCCGCGCGGCTCCCTCCCCGACACGAGGACTGTCCTGCTATCCGTACGCGTGCCGTTAAGCCAAGGCGCCCCTCTGCCGCCGCGGTGGTATTTGGGGGGCTATGAATATTCATTTCTTTTTTTTTTTTTTAAAGTTTTCTTTTCTATCGTCTGTCCGCGCGTGGCATGGATTCCGCTGCAACTTTGTTTTGTGAAAGTGTTTTGTGTTCAGATATTTCGATTCCCCATCTAGAAGATTAATTATTAAAGTATCTTGGCACTAAATCTATAACTCCCGTTATCGTTTGTTCCACGGAAACAAGACGTGGCTCTAAGGGATCGTGGATCCAGGCAGAGTGCTGCCGGGGCTGGCTCTGCGGGCAGGTGTGTGAAGTGCTGGCGATTAGATAGATCTGTATATGATCTGTGACATGGGAAGTGAAGATCTTCCAGGACTGAATGGCGAAAGCAGGAAAGTTTGGCCCTATTGATGAAGGGCAGCGTCCCATCTTTATTATAGTTCCTGGAGACCGCTGCGGAGAGAGATGCGGCCCATGGGGACGGCTGGCGGCCTGCTGGAGAAAACGAGCTGCCGTTTGCCGTATATCATAATGGACATCAGCCCAGAGACAATGCATCTACTACTCTCTAAGTGCAACATGAAAAACGCACCCAGCCCCATCGTGTCTGCCTGTGAAAGACTGGTTTTGGCCTTGTCTTAGATTCAGGAGCCATATGTCTGTTCTGTGCGTGCTTAAATCCCATTGCTGTAGTGGCCTCTGCTGGGAAGCTGTCCCATTTATCCACCACTCAGTAAAGCCATTCATTATTTATACTACATTTCTGAAGGCATTTATTATCATATAAACCCCCACATTGCATGGCAGCAAAAGATCATCAGCTGTGTGCGAGAACGCGGCCATAACCAGCAGAATGTATACAGATTGAGGGGCACGGAATTGGAAGATGGAATTGGCTGCGGAATCCGCTAACAAAATGTGATAATTCTCTTACGCTGTGACTGCAGCGGACCGAGGTGCTTCATGAGCTCTACTCAGTCATATTATTGAGGATAAATAAGACGATTTTAGGGCAGTAGTGATCGACGCGTTTAAATACATAAAGGGAGAGGAGAAACCTTACAACAAGAGACCAGAATCTAACACTAGAGGGTCAGAGGCTTAGATAGAATGTAAAGAAGTTCTAATTTACGGAGGTGGTGGTGGTGGTAGATACATGGAACAGCCTCCTAGCAGAAGTGGTAGAGAGTAATACAATGAGGTAATGTAAACATGTATGGGATAGATATACGGCTCCTAAATCTAAGACGAGACCGACGGCTGATTAAGGTTGGAGTCTTTACAGCAGGAGAAACGGGGCTGATCTGCCGGCAGATTCTATGTTTTTACTGAAATGTCGGAGTTCCTCTCGCTATTTATCGTTCTGTTTTGCCTTTTTCCAAAGATTTTTAATACGCTGCTTTGTTTTTGTTTTTTTTTGTGACCGAGCCTCCATTTACAGAGCGTGTGCTAAATAAAATGTATCTTGAAGAGGGGGAAAAAAATAAAAAAAACCCTTCAAACGCGGTGTAATGACTTATTAAACGCCTGACAATAAAACGGAGCAGGTTTCTTATTTAAGGAATAAAGGAAGATATCGGTTCTGCTTGTGGGGTAAAAGCTTCTCCGGATACCTGGGTATCCTCGGGCATCAGATATTACTCCAAGGCGTGATATTTTCTCTTTAATTAGAACATGCAGACATCGGCCGGGACGGTTTCTATGTTTATATCACACAGGCTTTGCTTCCACTCCCATCACTCCGCACCGCTGGCAGGATGCTGTCATCATTTAAAGGGGGGGCAGAAATACAATACGGCACTTTATTTCACTCCAGGCATTTACTAAATACAAAAACAACCTCCAACATTGCCCCAGGGATCGTCAAGGGTATAAGCTGGGGCGACACGCAGAGTGGGCACGACGCTCTGTGATTGGTGAACATCAGGCAATCCTTAATACCCCCCCACACACACTTTGCTTCCGACTTTACAATCACTCCGGAGAGCTCGCACATCAATTACCCCATTTACACCGCGGGAAACAGTTAATTGTTTAACACCAAAGGGGGTCGTGGGGGGGCATGCAATTCTTTGGGGGTCTATTCACCAAAGGGAGCTTTCTGCTCCTTGACTTCACAATACATTATGAAGCTCCAACCGCATTGAGCTTCTGCTGCAGGAAGAGCTGGGCTGACCCTGTACAATGTAAAGTAAAATTGTTCAATGCCTCTTTAAACATGAAACTATGCATTCTGCAGGGCCAGACCTTCCTGCTGGGGGAAACCTGCCAAACCGTCATTTAGTGAATAGACCCCTTTGTGGTTGGTTACCTGCGAGCAAATACATTGCGCTCCCCCTGGTGGTGGCAAGATGCCAGCGCAAGTCACAGACCAGCCAGAAAGTGCTCTGTTTGCCTTTATTAGATCCAAACAGTCACCAGAGGCTACAACACAGATATCTCTGCTAGCCCCAGGTCGGATCGCCTGGAGTTTATTAACGCCCTAAGAGGGCGAGGAAAGAAATATGTCTTTTGCAACGGACCATACGGGAGATCCAGTGATAGGGAGGCTTTCATAATGGAATTATCCAACCCCCCTGTGATGATTAACATAGAAAGGGGGGTATTAATAACCGTATGCGTTATAGCCCGCAGATCCCAATCAATGCATGCGTCAGGCGGCCTAGCTATAAAGCATGCACTCTACCGCGGCACCTTGATTCAGGCAGGGGTGAGTATATATATATATATGTACACATCCTCTGGCTTAGGCGCTTTAACCGTTCAAGCGCCGCAGCGCGCTTTCACATTACTTCTCTGATTACTTTTTAACTTAATGGCTTCAGGCAAAAGCGGCTATCCAGGCTAACTACACAAACATGGACCCCAGCACGGGTTTGCTACAAGATCCTGGCATTTTGGTTTTCCTCTTTAGATGTGAAGGTCTCTTGGCACAGGCTCTCTGCTTACCCACCTTCGGGGCAGGAGACATCCCGGGTATATGGTACTGATTTACTAAAGCAGCTCCCGGCGGAAGAAGTGACATCACTACGCGCTCACAACGCCAACGAGCTGCTTTCATTCGTTGTCTCTGTTTTTAATCCGAATCATCAAGCCCCCCCTCCCGTTTCCCGGGCTGTTCTTGTTTTTGGGGGTCTCCGGCTGGGAGTTCTGGGTGTCGCGCCGGCCGCGGCTCAGTGCGTCTCGTACGAGGAGAGAAGAGCGGCGTCCACGGGCTCCATGCAGGACGGGCAGGTGAAGGACCTCATGAGCCAGTCGTCTATACATTCCACGTGATAAATATGCATACACGGCAGGAAGCGCACGGGGTCTCCGCTCACAAAGTCCAGCATGCAAATCACGCACCTGCGGAAAGAAGGACAGAGAACTCAAGACAGAGGCCGTCATCCGTTCAGTCTTATCACCATAGCAACCGACGGACTATTCTGCCGATTAGACTTTTCCGCTGGTTGCTACGGCAACAACTTCTCAAACATTTAATCCCCCATCCACCAAAATCTTGGAACTGTCAACCTTTGTAAATGCAGCCTTAACCCTTAAAGTGCTAAAACTTATTGTATGGATGGGACGGGAGTTTAAAGTTCCTAGGAGTCCAGGTGAGGCCCCCGAGGTTTACTTACTCTTTGTGCTTCTTCTCCGAGGGCCCCGATCCCGGATCGTATCTGCCCTTGGGAAGGTGTTGGATGAGCCCAATCCTTTGCGCGATCCACACCTGCTCCTCCTCGGTCAGCTGGGTGGCAAGCCGGGTCTGGCTGGGCGTAGGGTGGTACACGGGCACCGGCTCCCGCTCCTAAAACCAAGGAGAGCGAGTCTAAGAGGGTGCTAAGGCAGCATGCACTCACACTCATACTCAAAGCCGGGCACTAGAACAGGCTTCCCTGTGTGCCTGATCCCATTGGATCTTCTAAAACAAAAAAATACGTTTCCAAGACATTCCTTCTCCTTTATAACTAATGAAAGTCTATGGAGGGACGGACTTCATTAGCATTGCCATAAAGCATCGGCTCTGTGTGGTGTTTGAGCCGGGAAATTCACTCAAAATATGACTCACATGACTGACAATGGCC
>VKOC01000141.1:0-15323 GCA_009364415.1 Spea multiplicata
TAACGCAAACGGTTGTGATATATACAGAACGGGCGGCGGGGGTAACGCAAACGGTTGTGATATACGGGGTAACGCAAACGGTTGTGATATACGGAACAGTGTGAGTGGGATGGGGTGCAACTGACGTTGTAACTACTCTGAACAGACAACAAATCTGCCCTCGGCTGACGCTTTGGGGCGGCATGTGTCGGGTAAGCCTGATGCCAGCACCTACGTAAAGCCCGTTTAAACGAGGACCGCGCTCTGAAACAAAAAAATCCGGCAATAAAACTAATTCAATATCGGAAGGATTGCCACCCGTTTGATGAGTTGTTCGTGTTTTCTGAGGGTGTTTGTAATAAATGACCGCTGTGAGTCGCCGGGCAGCTTTGGCCATTTCCAACTTCCTGTTTCCGGATTTTCTACGCCAGATGTGAGGCCTGATTCGTTGATTTGAAGCCAGTCTGGAAGCGGGTCTGGGTGCGCGCTGGGATAAACCGTAATGTTGTTCCATAGGGAAGACCCAGCGAGGGAATGAAGATGTGGCGGTGAAGGCGTATGAATCGTGTTATGACGTCAGAACGGCCCCTGTAGGAGTTCAGTACATTTATCTTTTGGAAATGTTCTTTTGTATCTGGATGATGATTGGTTGGTTTGTCGTAAACATCACGCGGCCTGACCGGTACCCGGACCCAATAACCGCAAATACAATCCGCGTTTTCTTTGGGAATTTAGTTATCGGTGCAGAAGGCCGATCTTTATTCCGGGGCCCCCCGCCGGAGTTATGAGAACGGATCCCCTGTCAGCAGCTCAACCCCGTTACTGGAAGTAGAAACGCCCAACAACACCCGGAAAGAAAACAAGGGCGGCCGTAGCGCGGCTTGGAGCGGCACGGTGTGGAGCGGCACGGCACGGCAGAACGCGTGGAAATGCCCTGGGCCTGTGAGACCCCCGCGGGGCATCAGTCAATCGTTTGACACGGAGGGAGAGTGGAAGACATTTCAGCTGGACTTACATCGTGTAATGAATGTAATTAAACGAGGATGGGTTACTGCGTGATATCGCGCTCGCCCCGCGCCGGGGCAGATAACATCGGCGCTCAAAATGTCAGCTGGGCACGGCAGCGATTCCTGATATATTGTTACAGCTGAAAAGAAACGTCGGTTTATTGTCTGAACAATGGATTCATGCACTCGCTGTGACTTTTCCAGGAACAGTAATTGTATCTTTCTGTTATTAATGATGTTATCAGCGATAAATATGATGCTAAACCGCGTGTCTTGCCAGCTGAGAACGAGGAGAGCGGCTCTGGGCTCGTTCTGCACCCGGAGACAGAGCGTCCAAAGACCATTTATAACTTAAAATCCATTTTCATTGTTATGAAGTGAGCCGGTCGCCCCGTAAAAACAGCAATATTGTGTTAAAAATAAGTCAATCAGAACATCTATTATTTTATTTACTTATATATTTGTCTAATTATGAGTTATGACATCACAGCGTGATTCCGCATGCATGGCAGGAGGAGTAGGAGGAGAGGCGGAAGCCCAGATCTGCCCCAACAAACCTCGTCAGGGGTACGACTGGCGCTGCCTCTCATGTACTTGGGTAGACACGGAGTGCTAAGGGCAGCGTTAGTGTACTCGGGTACTAAGGGCAGCGTTAGTGTACTCGGGTACTAAGGGCACCGTTACTCGGGGTACTCGGGTTCTTCCTCGCGCCGCCTGCTGGGGTTTGTGATGAAAACCGTGTGTTTTGTGTAAATGAGGTTCGTAGAGGGGAGATAACTCGAGGTGTCTGAGGGGGGAGCGTTTCTTTAACCGTCTCTCAAGGAAAAAACCCAAAAAGACCAAACGGTTCTCATCTGCCGGCCGCCGCCAGCTTCTGGGTTCCTCAAGCATTGTCTGACCTGGAAGCTGCCATCATCCATTGTGATGTCATTTATATTTATCGGATTTGCCATTGTTGGGTCATCCTGAACCAGACACCGCGGCACCCGATGTTTGCTGGCCGGTTACCGGCGCTCGCGTTCTCTGCGTGTGAATGAAGCCCAATAAACCCGTTCAGCGTTAACGAGGATCCGGTCTGCTCTTTTGGGGGCCGATACGTTATCTCCCCGCATTGGAAGGATATTATGAAGCAGCTGTGTCTGTAAAACTCGGCAGAGCTGGCAGCTCTCCCGGACGGGGTGACCCTGCTAGATGGGCATTGGAGGGATGTACTGGGGCCAGGAAGCCGAGGCATCTATGTCCCCCATCTGGCCCCCCATAAGACCCCAGCAGGACCTGCATTGCATGTCATACAGAGAGACCCTCCCTGCAGGTTTTCATTAATGTGCGGCACTTCTCCTGGCCCCCTGGACAGCCCACCACATTGGGCACGTTGCTGAATAAGTTCTGTCTTTAATTCACTGTGCGGATGGAAATGCAATGTATTATTAATGTTGAATTAAATTGTTTTCATGCTATAAGAACCCCAAATTATTCTGGGTGAGAAAAACCCAAACGGGTCCCGGGGGGGGGTCTTCTTCGGCCGGATATTCCGGGAATCATCCTCGCTACTGAGATTTATTTCCAGCCCGATGACATCATGGAGACGTAAAAATGTAGCAAGGAGTGCATTTTCTAATGAAGTCCTCAGGATCGCGGTGGGTGAAGGTCTCGCTGCGTGGGCTCTGCGTGACGATGAAGCCCCCTTATCCTTCCAGCGGAGGTATTTGTGCCCCCGCGGCTCCCCCGACCCCCGCGTTTATGTTCTCCGTAGCCGTGTTGTGACTTTGTTGTAATGATCGTCATCATCTCAGTAATTCCTTGTGTGCTGAGAGGTCTCACCGACTCTCCTAGGTCTGCGGTTATCTCCCAGGAGACCCCCCCGGTACGGTAAGATTAATGGGTCACTGACGCCCGATCCGTCATCCCGGTGACAGAGACGTCTTTACCGCCCCAGGTACAAAACGCAGAACCTCCTCCACGCTTCTCGTGAGGGAATTAGCAGGAGCCTCCTCGGTGTCTGAAGATGAATGAATGAATTACAGAACGCTGAGGGGATGATACACGGGCCGACTGTAACGCCTATTAACCCGCGGATACACGGGGCCGACTGTAACGCCTATTAACCCGCGGATCACACGGAGGCCAGGCTGTACGCCTATTACGACGCGTGAATAGTCACGGACGTGGGCCGGCTGTAACGCCTATTCGTGCCCCCTTCTTGTACACTCACACGCGCCGCGCGTTGACGGTACTGGGCCATACTTGTACCCTCCCTACTGTGTGATAATCATACTGAGGCGCAGGGATCTGGTGAGAACACCGGCCTATAACGCTTCCGTGGATGGCCGAACTGTAACGCCTATTACGCGCGCTTGAAAACACGGGGCCGACTGTAACGCCCTATTAACCCGCGGATACACGGGGCCGACTGTTACGCCTTATGTAACCCGCGGATACACGGGGCCCGAACTGTAACGGCCTATTAACCGCGCGGAGATAAAACGGGGCCGGCTGTAACGCCTATTAACCCGCGGATACACGGGGCCCGACTTTAACGCCTATTATACTCCGCGGATACACGGGGCCGACCTGTAACGCTTCATTAACCCGCGGATACACGGGGCCGACTGTAACGCCTATTAACGCCGGGATACAGCGGGGCCGACTGTACTCTCCTCTAATTAAACCCGCAGCTGGATAGCACGGGAGCTTACCGGACTTCGTAGCGATGTGGAGTATGCATGAATGTGAACGAAGGGCCTTTGAAATAGGGTACTACATTCATACGTACACTGGGCGAAACTGTAACGCCACCTGGTAAATGTTCTTTATTTGCTACGCGGGGTCACTACGGGGCCGGGACTGTACACCGGACTCTGCGTATTAATGCAGCACCAGAGTCTTAGCGGAATAGTTCTGTCGCGGCAGGATGAGCCGTCTGGTAACCGCCTTGTATCCGCAGATTTACCCAAGAGGCCGGATCATGCTAGGACGCCATCACTGTAAACCCGCAGATACACAGGGCCGACTGTAACGCCTATTAACCCGCAGATACACAGGGCCGACTGTAACGCCTATTAACCCGCGGCTACGCGGGGCCGACTTTATGTTATTGTGATACGAGGTGCATACTGAGCCGGGGATACCGGACACGCAGCCGTTAACAATATAAAAAACAGTCGAAATGTACATTTTTTGTCAAACATTTACACTATAATAGCCCCCCCCCCCGCAGCGCGATCGTCCTCCCAGCCTCCCGAGTTAAACGGCGCAGCTTTCCTGCTACGTTTGGTTTTATTACACGGGATTTTAATTAACGCGATGTCACAGAGTTCCGGAAAGTTTACTTTCAGCAGAAAAATAAAAACATCCTGTCCTTGTTTTCTTGTTTAGCCTTAAAAAGCCGCGTTTAGATTAATTTTACGCGGTGGCAGCGGCCCCCGAGGGAAATAAAAGTTCCAAATCCTGGCTGCGAGCTCCGTGGAGGAATGCAAATGAAAAACTCTTCAAGGGCATTTTTTTTTTTTCCTGTTTATTCCGAAGTCTCCGCGAGGAGCGGGAAGCGCGTTCTGAGTGGCGGATTTGTATGCGGACTGCGTGGGGCCCGAGGCTCCCGGGTAGCGCACCGACCCCCTTTACACTTTCCTACGAAAAGAGATTAATCCCTTCCCGCAAATAACAGAACAAAATGCCTCCGACACTGACCTGGGGAGGAATAAAGCGCCGTCAGACAGGAGACCCGAGTAAAACTCTGTTCTCTCTCTGCCGGTTGTGTTGTTTTGTCTGCCGGTTGTTCTCTCTCTGCCGGTTGTGTTGTTCTCTCTCTGCCGGTTGTGTTGTTCTGTCTCTGCCGGTTGTTCTCTCTCTGAACGCGGTTGTTCTCTCTCTGGCCGGTTGTTCTGTCCTCTGCCGGTTGTTCTGTCTCTGCCGGTTGTTCTGCTCTCTGCCGGTTTGTTGTTGTTCTCGTCTCTGCGGTTGTGCTGTTTTGTCTGCCGTGTGTTCCATGTCTCTGCCGGTTTGTTCTCTCTCTGGCCGGTTGTGTCTCTCTCGCCGTTTTGTTCTCTCTCTGCCCATTATTCTCATCTATCCGGTTTTGTGTTGGTTCTGTCTCCTGCCGGTTTTGTTCTTCTCTCTGCCGGTTGTTCTCTCTCTGCCGTGTTTTCTGTCTCTGCCGGTATGTTCTTTCTCTGCGGTTTTGTTCTGTCTCTGCCTGGTTGTTTCCTCTGCCGGTTGCTGCTGTTTTGTCTGCCGGTTGGTTTCTGTCTCTGCCGTTGTTCTTTCTCTGCCGGTTTGTTTCTTTTCTGGCCGGTTGTTCTCTCTTCTGCCGGTTGTTCTCTCTCTGCCGGCTTGTTCTCCTCTGCCGGTTGTTCTGTCTCTGCCGGTTGTTCTTTCTCTGCCGGTTGTTCTCTCTCTGCGCGTTATTTGCGAGCGGCTCGAAGGGGTTTTCATGTCGTCTGCTCTGATATCCGGTTTCTAATGACGGTAAAAGTCGTGATCCCTGCCGGTACGAGCTGCGCAGGTTCTGGGCTCTGTCGGACTAATAAACGGGGGTCTCCGGTGTTTCCGTGCCGGGTCGATGGTTCAGGACATCGGTGTTTAAGAAGTTTTCCCACAGGGAATGTTTCAGGTGATGAGTTGCTGGATGGTTGTAACGTTACCCCGGGTCTGTCCGTGCTGGCCCTGCTTTAAACCCTGCTTGTTTTTCATATGTTTGTCACGGTTGTGTCCGGCTGAGAGTGATTGGGATCCACGGAATCCATCGCATCGCTTTACGCCGGGATGTGCTCCGCGATGCCGCTGCGGTTAACCATGCGCTGAAGAGACCATCGTTTCAAATTAGTCTTAGAAGGTGAATTAATGAGGGATTTCTGCAGCTAAATGTTTATTGAACCATTAATTAAAAAAATGCCACTTACAGACGGTAATCACCCCCCCGAGGCTATTCTCTGATTCCAGCTGCGCATGGTCACCGCCGGGGTACTAATACTGGAGAAGGTCTGCGATCTGGAGCAAATGCTTAACCCTTTAATCCGATGCATAGCTTGTGATCCGCGGCAGATGTTCGGTTAAACGTGGAACCGACGCTCGTCAGTCGCGGGTTAAATTCGGATAACCGGCTGCCGGAAGATCCGGGTCGTTTGGCACTCGATGGGATCCGGCGCAACTTTCATTTCTCGTTTGCTTTTCCGGACATTTTGAGGCCGATGGGTTCTGTTACGGATGGCGCGCGGGGGAGGGGGCGATGAGTCCGTAGGGGTCCGGCCGTCCTCGGTTTGGTAACTGATGGTTTTGGGGGCGTTTCAGGGTAAATTTCACGTACGAGATGCAGATTTATTTCTGATGTGGAACGGCAGACCTCTGTAAATTACACGCCTCTGGGAGTTCAAGTGTTAAACGCGTCGACGCCGAGGGAAGCTGCCGGATTTAGGGCTGACCAATCACAAAGCCTCTCTTGAGTGAAATTAAATCTGCCATAGTTGGCCGCCACCGTTTCTCCGAGGTAGCGCTTTCGGTATGTGCTTCTCTGCTGGTGAGATCAGACGCTTGGTGTAAAAAACGAATCATTTCTGCGCACCCTTTTATGCTCTTAACAAACTGTACATTACATTACCGCGCTGTAACACGCGTAGTGTGCCGTGCTACGCGTTCGATTACCAGGGCTGTGGTGTTAACACACGGTGTGGAATCCTGGGGACCAATTGTCGCTTCGTAGAATGTTTTTCTCTCTAGGATTCCAAATTAACAAAACCATTAAGAACGCGAAATGTAATGATTTCAAAGACGGAGACGCCGCCGCATCGCAAGTTACACCGCGCTCGGCGCATCGCCAAGCGACACCAGCGGCTCGCCGCATCGCCAAGGACACCGCGCTCGCCGCATCGCCAAGGAACACCCGCCGCATCGCCAAAAGGACACCGCGCTCGCCGCATCGCCAAGGACACCGCGCTCGTCGCATCGCCAAGGACACCGCGCCGCATCGCCAAGGACACCGCGTTCGCTTTACTTTCTCCACTTAACGTGCGGCTCACGGAATCTCGGGATTTTCACAGATTGACGATTCCCACCGGCTACAAACCGATGGCCTGCTTTATGAAATGTGGCACCTCGGCTCCCGCACGCGCCTGGGGGAATATATATAGATATATAGTGTGTATATATACGGGGTGTGTGTGTATATATAGATATATAGATATATATATATACGGTGTCACTGTGGGATATATGTGTGTGTTATAATATATAGTTATATATGATTATATCATATATATATGAATATATAATGTGTATATATACGGGGTGTGGTGTTATATAAATATATATGATAACTATATATATATATATATAACGGGGTGTGTGTATATGTGTGTGTTGTGTGTATATATATAATATATATATATGAATAAAATGTGGTAATATATATACGGGCGTGTTATGTGTCATATATAGAATATATAGATATAGATAATATATATATACGCGTGTGATGTATATATGTTTATATACTATATAGTATATATATGATATATAATGTGTATATATACGGGGTGTGTCTGTGTATATATATAAGATATATAATGCTGTATAATAAACGGGGTGTGTGTGTGTTGGATAATATTATTTTAAATATATTAATATAGTATACTATATGATAGTATAATGTGCTTATATAATATACGGCGGGTGTGTGTTGTAAATAAGATATAATAGAATAATATAATATTACGTGTGTGTATATATGTGCATATTATATAGCTATACTATAAATAATGTTATATATACCGGTGTGATGTAGATATGTTGCTGTGTGTATATATATATATATATAATATATATATATGATATATAATATATATATATATATATAGATATATAATGTGTATAATATATACGGGGTGTGTGTGTGTATATATAATATATATAATGTGTATATAGCACTTCTATACCCGGAGGTCCTGGATGGAACGAGGACGAAATTATTTCGAAGATGTGATGTCACGTTCTCACGCGTTATGATGTCAGAGCGTTCTGTGATTAGCTGACATGGACTATCTTCAGGTGATGGAGAGCTCAGGAAGGGCAGAGGAACCTCCGGCGCGGTCTCAGGATCCCCTTCTATAGACTTTCATTCTTTAGGATTCTTTCCAGGATTTGGAAATAATAGAATTTCAGTGATTTCTCCCCAAAGCCTGGAAAGTCTCACCTGCAACGGACAGGCATTCCCGTGATTCCAAACCGAGCAAACACTGTCCCCCGTTTTACGTTTTTAATAATCCGATGAACCGATGGAAGTGAGCGTTGGAGACGTCGCCGGGTCGAGCCGGATGCTTCACCCTCTTCCTGGAAACGCGAGAACTAAAACTATAAAATAAAACGAGGCCGTTTCTTCCCTTTTTCTTAATTGACTCACAGGTTGAAATTAAAGTTTTTTACAATAAATTTAAATGTAATGAAGGATCCCATAAAATGTACAGAATCCGCGGTACCGGCTGCCACATGGAGTCACGCGGAGTATCGTTCCTTTCTAGGAAGCGGCGCATGGTTCCCGCTCGCGGGTTTCTGTAATGAAACGGGGCAGAAATCGCCCTTTCTGGTGAAACCCACCCTTTGACTGTCAGAACGCCCGATATCTGTGGGTTTGGAGCCCCCGCTGTCTCTGCCGTCTCCAGGTGAAGCCAAAAGAACCGTTTTATATCCATTCAGTTGGTTTAGCGGAAACAATCGGCACATGAATGCACGGCTCCCATCATCCTCAGCCGCAAGACTCTTTGGGAATTGGAATGCAGGCCCAATCGTGTTAATAAATATTCAGGGCCGGTGAAAGGGCCGCATGTCGCTCCATCAGCGTGTAATTACCCCGTAACACTAATTCTAATTATCAGTTGATGAAGCGCGCTGACCCTGCGCGCCGACCCCCGATCCGCCTTTCAATCTGCCGCTCGATAACCGGCGCGTTCTGATTACTGATAAAGCGATGTATTGGAGGTGCGACCCTAATACTCAGCATCGGTGAGGGGGGTGTCCGGCCGGCCCTTAGTTACTTCATTTGTTTATTCTAATTGGAAATGGGAGCTGGCAGCAGGAGGCAGAGGCTGAGAGGCTTCGGTTCTAGAACCGTCTTAATGTTCCTTTACACGAGAGAAGCTCTAATAACTGGCGCTTTAGGAACCTAGAACCTTCCAGCAAATCGGCTCCATCCGGCCCCCGTCTAGTCCCTGCTGTAAAGACTCAGACCTTAATCAGTCGTTGGTCTTACATTCAGGAGCCGTATGTCTGTCCCATGCATGTTTAATACCCTCACTGTATTACCCTCTACCACTTCTGCTGGGAGGCTGTTCCACTTATCTACCACCCTCTCAGTGAAGTAAGACTCCCCCATGTTACATCTAAAGGTGACTGATGATTTACTTTGTGCTTGCGCGGAGGACTCTTGGCTCCCTGTGCGCTGCTCGCGGGGGACGTGTGCGAGGGCCGGCTCCATCCCTCTGTCAGTATTTAGAGTGGGGCCGCGGCGGACGGGTTTTATCTAAATGCCTGTATTTGGTGACATTTGGTAGCGGGGGGAAGTTACTCGGCGTTATCGCTGCACCCGGCCATCTACGAAAGATCGATAATCATTTTACTTAAATGTCACAAAAACATCTATTTAAGATAAAAAAGGACGTGTTTGACGATTCTTTCAAATATTTGTTTCCCTTTTGTGGCGGCCGAAGCCGTTTGTGTCGTTTCCGTGACATTTACTGAGTGGAGTTTGGGGGGGTTTCATGTAATTTGCTGTTTGTGCGCCCGCCGCGTCTACAGACGGAAACCGGAACGTTTCCACCGACCTTCCCGTCCGTCCCAGAATCCGATCTTAAGGGATCTTTATTTATGTTGGGACTTTGAAACCGGGCCGGATCCCCTCTGTGCCGCGCGCCGGACCCCCTCTGTGCCGCGCGCCGGACCCCCTCTTGCCAAAACATTTCCTCTTTTCCTCCTCTTTTGAAAGATAGTTTTTTTGTCTTTGTTGCTTTGGAGATCTCGTTTCATGAAGTGAAATTAAATCTTCCGCGGATCTTCATTAAGAACCCAGCGGCGAGGGGAAGACGTTGGTCGCATTTACTCTAAAATGGAGACTTTGACGTTAAGCCGGTACGGCAGAGACGCCGTTTTATTTAAAAAGATTTTATTTTTCTTCTGCCGCCGGGATCTTTGGTTCTCCTTCCCCCCTCCGGCCGGATCCTCCAGAAAATGAGTATTACGCATAAATTTGCTTTAATGAAGCTGATGGGGGGGGGGGTGATATTCACATCGCGGCCGGCCGGGGTCCCCTCGTCACGGACGCTTCAAATAACGGCCGTCTGGGAAATTAGTGATTTAATGGATTCCCGCGAAACGAATCTCCAGACCCAAAAGAGGAAAGAAAATCCTTTACGGGGAGACTGAAAGAGGCCAAAATATCTAAAAACCTCATCGCAGCCTAATACCCCGAGACGCCCCTGCGGCCCTAATACCCCGGGAGACGCCCCCGCGGCCCTAATACCCCGGGAGACGCCCCCGCGGCCCTAATACCCCGAGAGACGCCCCCGCGGCCCTAATACCCCGGGAGACGCCCCCGCGGCCCTAATACCCCGAGACATGCAATCTGTGATATGAGACTGTGATATCCGTGCGAATGACTTCCCCGCGCTGCTCGTCTCCGTGTGAAGAAGCGTGGAGTGCGAATCCGAGCGACAGGAAGGAAACGGCTTCAGATTCCTTATTATTTCTCTAAGAATCGGTAAAATGTTATAATTCGGCTTCATGAAACGGGAATAATCCGAATGATTTAATGGCGCGTTATTTGATGGGACTCGTGTTCGCAGCGGCCGTGTGACTCCGCACTCGGGTTTCATTTAGTTAGGGGGTCCAAAGACTGGGCGCGGGGTCCGTGTTCGGCTTTTATTGTAATGAATTGAAGGCCATGAAACGAAACTCTCGTCGGCTGACCTCGCTTTGTTTGGGCTGCGATGACATCATACGCGATTCACTGTGCGTGTAACGGCTTCCCCCGCACGTCTTTAATAATTCAGGGGTCTTCACATATTTGGCTGAGAGTTCAGAGTCTCCCTCGGGGTAACAATGTAGAAAGAAAATACAACTTCCTAGGAGAAAAAAAAGGAGTATTTGGGGAAATATCCAATAATTTTGTGATGGCAAATGACGCTTTTAAAATAAATAAATCAGAAACTTTTATTTCCTAAAACCATTCTTTTTTCTTTCTTTTTACAGAAGCCCCGCAGAAGGTGGAGGAAAACGCGGCCGAGCCGTTTACGGACTCCTCGCTGTTTGCACACTGGGGCCAGGACCTGAGCCCTGAAAACAGACGCGCGGCTTTAAAGCAGTTCCAGTACTACGGGTACAACGCTTACCTGAGTGACCGGCTCCCCCTGGACAGGGCCCTGCCGGACCTACGGCCGGGAGGGTGAGTGAGTCCGACCATCGCTGGGCGGCGGGGCTCTGCAGATTTTCATAATGATTTCCACCGCCGTGGAGAGCGTTACTCCGGCTAAGTGCATTAAACCGCATCCCTACCCCACTCCTGAGTCCTACACCAGTTACTCCCCAGACACTAAGTGCATTAAACCGCATCCCTACCCGACTCCTCTCTCCCGAGTCCTACACCAGTCCGGAAACGAGTGACACAAAGTTACCAGATTAACATAAAGACGCCCTTGTAGCGTAACGCTGGTTTTTATCGAGGGCTTCAAACCTTTTCTGGCTGCCGCAGGAAGAGCACCGGGGTAAAAACGAGGCTCTTGGCAGATACGGCGTGCGGGGTCACAGTGGCTCTTTGTTCGGCGCGAGACAATTGCCCCGAGATCTGGCTTCCTGCCAAGCATTCTGTTGCGTTTTATCTCTTGATGCTTGAGGTGCGTTCTGAAAAACAAACTCTTCGGCGTCAAACAGGCGGCCGATCGACCTCCTTCCAGACAAATCACGCGAAATCCAATCCCATCCTTAATCCCGGATCCGAAGAACTTCATTCCCTCTCACAGCGACGCAAACCCCGTAACCTAAACCCGAGCCGAAGGTTAGTGAAGTAGAACGCGCCTCGGTACGGACGTGGCAGGGCTCCTGGCCGATTCCTCCCGTCCCTTCGGAGACATCCCTGCTGCCCGCCTGGGGGTTACACGTTATTCCAGCGCACGTTTCCTCCCCTCACTTCCTGTTGGGATCTCTGCACAGGAAGCGAAGGGTCCGGAGATAAGTAGCTTCCCCCAGGAACCTGCAGCGTTTCACGTAATGTTCCGGCGACTTCCTTGCAGCTCCTTCTCTGTCGTCCCCCTCCGCACCCAGATCCTTTGCCTCTCCTTACATTGAGAAGTTGGGCCGTTTCAGGAGATGCAGGATTCTCGCAGCAGGCGGCACGCCCCAGACACGTGAATTTACACGCATTTAGCCGGGGTTAGCTTAAACTCCCACTGGAAGCCGCCTCAGCTCATGCGCGGCGCAGCATCATAAGGCTGGCTGTGTTAAACACCTGGTGATCCTTGAACCCCCAGCGGGGGTCGTGTGGGGCAACAACAGATTAGGGATTCACAGAGACGTTTTGTTTGGCCAACACTTGCCACAAGAACCAAGATGTCTGCCCACCGGCCCCATCAGCGTCCCACAACGTCCAGCCCCGACGGGTGACCCCCCCAGACATCGTGGTCCTTGTTCCAGCCTCCCGTATACCGGCTGTGTGAACGAGCCGGTGCTTGCCGTGGGTTTTCTAGGATTCTTTTCTTTGGCAGAGAATCGGCGGCTCCGGCGGCAGAACTTTTATTCTCTTTTCCTCCCAAGTTTCTCGTCCCACGGGCACCGTTTCCGGAGCGTCTCGTGTAAATGGCGCAGGTGCGTCTCGTTAGACCGTAAAGCATCCAGGTGCGCGAAACCCCGACGGCCCCGGCTGCCCTTTATGTCGGCGCCGCTATAAATACCTCTGATTATCGCTGCAAACCGGCGTCTTCTGTCACCAATTTAATTCTTACAGACGGCGATCCGGGCGAGGAACCCAAACACCAGAAATCCACCTCCTCGATTTGGGAAGGAGCGGCCCCAGCGATCGGCCCTAAATCTCCTCTCAACTTCAATCAGCAAGTTCTCTCCACCAAACAAACCCCAAAAGGCTCAAAAACGGGGGGCTAACAGTCCAGGAATTCCTCCCCAAAACGCTTAACCTTTACGAGTCATGAAGTTAAAATAATAATCTGCTGGGTTTTAACTTCATGACTTTTTATTCTTCTTCCTCCAGTTTGTGACGAGCCGACCGCCTCGCTGCTCCGCGTCTTCACAGAGTCCGTCCGGTTACTTTCCGGGCTCACGCGTGGAACGTTTGTGGGTAGGGAAGGGGTTAATCGAGAGCAGACGCAATTCTTTCACAAGGGGGAGAGTTTTCGGCGGCTTTAAAACTTCATTTTTATGCACAAACGTCTGTTGGTTTGGTGAGATGAATGGAATATTAGTACTTTCCGCGCATACTTAGTAGCCATGGAAACGGACACCTTGGCTCCATTAGTCTCCGTACTCACGGCAGACGAGGCTTTGAAGGTTGTTTTTCAGTTGGAGACATGAAAGATGCGATTGTTCTGCCCCCCGCCTCACATCGCAGGAAACTCTCGCCCCGCGCCGTACGCCGGCACCTCCACCCGCCGCTCCGCTCTTTCAGAGGTTATTTGCCCCATCGGTACGGAGCGCTAGGGCATTAATATCGCCGTCTTTCTGCCGTTATTACTTTGTATGCAGATTCTCCCGTCCATCGAAGGCGCGGGGAGCAGATTAATGTTTATACCTAAAGTCACCTTGTGTTCTGCCGACGTCTGCCGGGGATCTTCGCTCGCCAGACGTCTCCAGTCTGATTATCGATTACGGGGCCCAGAAAAAACACCTTTTTATTTACATTCGGGACGTCCAGCGGGGCATTTATTAGAAGAATGAGTTTATTTACCCCGGTTAATTGATAAATCCGTTTCTGGCTGTTTCTATACACATTATCGGGGCTTTTAGGGCCGTAGAACGTCTGCGAATTCCCCTGATACCCGCAAAACATTCTGACCTCCTAGAAAAGAGGGGCATCGGGTGAGGGAGAGAGAGGGGCATCGGGTGAGGGTTTGAGGAGAGAGGGGCATCGGGGTGAGGGTGAGGAGAGAGGGGCCAATCGGGTGAGGAGAGAGGGGCATCGGGTGAGGGTTGAGGAGAGAGGGGCATCGGGTGAGGAGAGAGGGGCATCGAGGTGAGGGTTGAGGAAGAGAGGGCATCGGTGAGGGTTGAGGAGAAGAGGGGCATCGGGTGAGAGAGGGGGCAATCCGGGTGATGGGTTGGAGGAGAGAGGGGCATCGGAGGTGAGGAGAGAGGGGCATAAGGGTGAGGGTTGAGGAAGAGAGGGAGCATCGGGTTTGAGGAGAAGAGGGCAATCGGGTGAGGAGAGAGGGGCATCGGGTGAGGATTGAGGAGAGAGGGGGCGTCAGGAGTTTTTGGCACAGAGGTACAGAACATACTAATGGGGGACGAGTAGAATGGAGGGGGTGGCCGGTGTGAACTCGATACGTTTTAGTAAATCTCATTAGTTTGTTCTCTTTGCTCCCCAGCTGCAGGAACCTGACGTACCCCGAGGACCTGCCGCAGGTCAGCATCGTCTTTATTTTTGTGAATGAAGCTCTGTCTGTGATCCTGCGATCCATCCGTTCCGCCATCGACCGGACCCCCGCCGACCTCCTCAAAGAGATCATCCTGGTGGATGACAACAGCAGTAACGGTAAGACGCGGCAGGGCGGCGGATGATCCTGGCCGCTGGCCCGGGGCTCTAGTATATAGCGCTCTTCCCAATACGCATCTGATGTCACATTTCTAGTTTGAAATGGGGGAGAAATTTAAAAAAATTCACACATCTGAAAAAGAGAAGAGATGAAAGGACCGCGGCCTCCAGTGGAATTATTTTACACCCCAATAACCCGCTTAACGATTCGCCGTAATAAACGCCTTCCGGGCGTCTGTATAATTAGTTTGTTTGAACGACGTCACAATCCGGAGCTTAAATCCCCCCGAGAGCGTCTGATGAGCGGAGCGGAGATTTGCGTTTCACGCGTTCTCGGGGTTCTAGGACATGACGTCCGTACCGATAATCAGACCGGCTGGAAGATTTCTTGTTGCCCAAATGATTAGAACGTTCAACAGAAACTGCCCCAGGTATTTTACCCCAATCTGTTCGGTGCCCTCGCCGGGATCATCCCGTAACTAACTTTGCAGAGAGGCGTTTCGCAGTGACTGGATCCCTGTATGAAGATACGCGCAGGCTCCCGGGCTGTAGGAGAGCGCAGGCTCCCGGGCTGTAGGAGAGCGCAGGCTCCCGGGCTG
>VKOC01000142.1:0-13491 GCA_009364415.1 Spea multiplicata
ATTAAAACGGTTCCAGAGCTAGCAGTGAACATTATGAGTATTCTATAGTGTGATGGGACGGCTATTAAGAATTGTCAAGTATTAAAGGGAAGAAACACATAAACCTAGAACCTGCCAGCAGATCGGCCCCATTCGGCCCCTGCCTAGTCACCCCTTTTCCTGCCGTTAAGACTCAAACCTTAATCAGTCGTTGGTCTCGTCTTAGATTCAGGAGCCGTATGTCTATCCCGCGCATGTTTAATACCCCCGCTGTATTAGGCTTTAGCTTCTATTTGTGCTCTTACTCAGTTGGGAGTGGAATAGGCTTAGCTCTAACTCGTGACTCCATATCCTTGATGAGTTCCAGTTTCCACTTGCGTCTCTGGACCTGAAAGGACACGACAACACCAACAACAACAAAAGTTCTTAATTTGCCAAAAAAATATTAATGGGGCTTCATGTTTAAAGGGCTGCCACCTCCGCCAAACACCGCCAACACCGGTGATCATTTACTCAGCTGATGGTACCTGCCACGTGCCCAGACCAAACGTGGTAACCGGGATCAGCAGGAGGATCCATTTGATGATGGTATCTTCTTCGGACTCAGCAGCTTTGGCCGAAGAACGGATGAACCTTACTGCCCCGAAGCCAAGAGCTGAACGCGGAGCCAGGAAGGAGAGAAAAAAACCGAACAAATCAAATGATGGAATTTTCGAAAATTCTATATAAAATTATCCATATGTAATCATTTGCATAGAATGACAGGTAGTTAAAGTCATACGGCGGTTTTAAGTTGGGTAAATATTTCCTTATTCACAAAGAGCCAGATAATAACCAAAACTCCGGTGTGTTCAACATCAACTGAAATAAGACAATCCTGGACAAGGCTTGGGATTTAATTAAATGTAGATATGTAGCAGGCCAGAGGAACGAAGTGCTTCTCATCTGCTCTTCCTAATATAATTTCATTCGGTATGTTTCTGATTTATGTGCAGTGGTTTCTATCATATATATATATATATCCTACTGTTCAAAAGTTTGGGGTCACTTCTTGTTGTAAATGTTGTAGCTGGAAACGGCTGATTTTTTTTATGGAATATCTTCATAGGCGCTCATCACTCTTTATCACTCCCATCACTCCCGTGTTCCAATGGCCCTATCACATCATCACTCCTGCGTTCCATATGCGCCCTTTATCACTTCCATCACTCCTCGTTCAATGGCCCTTTATCACTCCCATCCCCCTTGCTGTTCCAACCTGGCCCTTTATCACTCCCATCACTCCTGTGTTCCAATGGCCCTTATATCACTCCATCACTCCTGCGTCCCATGGCCCTTTACACTCCCAATCACTCCTGCGTTCCAATGGCCCTTTATCACTACCCATCACTCCTGTGTTCCAATGGCTCTTTATCACTCCCATCACTCCTGTGTTCCAATGGCACGTTGTGCTTGGTGATCCAAGTTTAAATTTAAAAGGCCAATTGATGGTTAGAAAACCCTTTTGTAATTATGTTACAGCCAGAAATGTCCTTGTTTTCCGTGAAAACAGCAGAGTGGACCCCAAACTTTTGGACAGTAGCGTATGTTCTTTTCCATCTCCGGGGGTCATAGTCCGTTTTTACCTTTTTGTAGATGTGGTTGGAGGGACTCCGCTCGCCGGCGGGGTTTTGCAGTCTGGGATAGTCTGGCAGCACAATTTAGACTCTGAAAGAAAAGAAAGATTATTTTCAGAGATTTTGTCCTCTTATCCTCCATCCTAAAGCAGGTTGAAGGTTTATTCATTAACTGGGCCAAGGGTCAAAGAGGGTCAGTTTTGTTTTTAGGCATAGGGTGAGACGTATGGCTATAAGTCACGGCTTTACTGGGACCGTTAATGTGATTGTGGCCTGCTTGAAGAAGAATAATGGGGTTTATTGACCCCATTTAATTTATAAAGCCATTTCCTGCTGTTTCTATACACATTATCGGGGCTTTTGGGGCCGGAGAACCCTGTGAGGCTCTCCAGAGACAGAGGGAATGGGGATGCTCACTATATAAATATAAATGAACGTGTAACATAAACCAAAGAGTTATATGATATATAAACCAAGGCCGATACAGATGCAAAGCATCAATAATAAATCCACCTGTTCTATAGGCATATAAGGGCTCTCCATTGGAGTCTGGGGGAAGTTGGCAGCTATGATGTTATGCTGTACAATGCAGGGACAGCTCCCAGGGGTGACCTCTACAGAAAGTTCGGGTTGTGGAGGGTATTTTTGGGATGAGAGGGGGGTCTGGGGGTCCTTACCGGCCACCGACCCCTGGGGGCAGAGAGCAGGGTCCTGATCCCCACACATCCCAGGAGGAGCCTCATCCCAGGCGCTGGGAAAGGACGGTACCCGGGTGTCAAAAACTCAACTGAGCACACTTCCTGCTCCCACAGCCTGGGAAACCATAACTTCCGGGTCACGTGCACGGGGTCCACGCACTCCGGAAACCATGGTAACCGGGAAGCATTGACTCTTTTTGCTTACCCGATCGGAAGCGAAATCAATACGAGATCATTCCGATTGACCCACGTGACCCAGTCTATACGTCTAGAACAGCCGTCCCACAGCACATGTGTACGTTAACCCTTTGAGTGCAAAAGCAGTGTCTGGAATGTCACCGTGCACAGCTTAATCCTTTCAGTGCCAGAATTGTGTGTGAGCAATGTAAACATAGACTGCCTTGGCAGGACTCATAGAGGTACTATTAACCCCTTGGGTGTCAGATCAGATGAGTGACCATGCGATCACTCAGCCTCCAGTACCGCTGTGCGCATGAAGGGGTTCTCTCTGCTTCTAAAGCATTCATATTAATAATTAAATAAATGTTCTGTAGCTGCTCTAGTACAGTAACGCTTAGTGCTGCCTCTCTAGGCAGCCGTAGCTCATCTCTATGGTCAGTGAGCACTTCCGGTGGAGGCTGAACAGCAGTTTACACGTGGGTGCCTGTGTGTGACTGTCATGGAGGCTCTGTCTGAGGAGCTGCGCCAGTTTCTGAAGCTTCACCCCAGTCTGGAGCTAACGGGGGAGAATAAGGTGAGGGCACCTGGCAGGGGTAACACTGGGGCAGCCTGGAGCCCAAGGAGGGGGTAAACAAACTGGGAGCACCTGGAAGGGTTAATACTAGGGGGAGCCTGGAGCAAGGGGAACGGGGGAGGAGAACAAACGAGGTCACCTGGCAGTGGTAACACTGGGGCCCCAGCCTTGGAGCCCCAAGAAGTTTGGAGGGAAAACAAACTTGAGAGCACCTGGCAGGGTAACACTGGGGAGCCTGCGAGCCAGAAGAGGGGTAACAAACTGCGGTGCACCTGCGAGGCGGTACACTGGGGCAAGCCTGGAGCCAAGGAGGGACGGTAACAAACTGCAGAGAGACAACCTGGCAGGGGTAATACTGGGGGAGCCTTGGAGCAGGAGTGGGGAGAAAACAAACTGAGGCGCCACTGGCAGTTGGTAACACTGCGCGGCAGCCTGAGAGCCCAAGAGGGAGAACCAAACTGAGAGCACCTGGCAGGGGTAACACCTGGTGAAGCCTGGAGCCCAAGAAGGTAAGGTACAAAAACTGAGGGCACCTGGCAGGGAATACTGGGGAGCCTGGAGAACAGGAAGGGGGGAGAACAAACTGAGGGCACCTGGCAGTGGTAACACTGGGGCAGCCTGGAGCCCAAGAAGGGGAGAACAAACTGAGAGCACCTGGCAGGGGTAACACTGGGGAAGCCTGGAGCCCAAGAAGGGGGTAACAAACTGAGGGCACCTGGCAGGGGTAACACTGGGGCAGCCTGGAGCCCAAGAAGGGGAGAACAAACTGAGAGCACCTGGCAGGGGTAACACTGGGGAAGCCTGGAGCCCAAGAAGGGGGTAACAAACTGAGGGCACCTGGCAGGGGTAACACTTGGGCAGCCTGGAGCACCAATATTTGTAATGAATGGTTCTATGTAGCGTGTCGTGTAAATGTTGGTCCTTTAATTGGAAGAACTAATTGTAGTATTTATTTTAATGCATTTTTGTAATAAATGTAACATTTTACTCTTTTATATCTCTTAAGAATTTAAATACCCCAGTTATATGTATAATTTGCTTGTAGAGGGGTGAGCGGAGTGATCCCTGTACATTAGCGACCCCCAAGTAACGGGAATTAATTTTTTCTCCCCGTACCTGAGAAACATTACGATTGATCAATCTTCAATGATAGGGTTATTTCTCCTGTGTCTGTAGGTCAAGTGTACCCTAAACGGACACGAGCTGCCGTGCCGACTTCCCGAACTGAAAAACTTCACGGAAGGAAAGAAATATAAGAGACTGTTTTCAGAAAAAGCCTTTGATTTCAGCAGATTCGAGCCTCATATTGTCCCGAGCACTAAAAACCAGTACGTATCTGAGCAGGGGGTGAAATAGATCGGATGGGGGTTCAAGAAATACCATTTTTGTGTCTGTATTTTCAAAAACTCTAGAATTAAGTCCTTCTTTTGGACCTTCGTTGGTTATATGGCTTCCCTTAGTAATTATGAGATAGATCGGTGACATCAGGAAATGCAAATGTACTTTTTTTTTCCAAAAGGACTGGTTTCTCCTGATTTATTTGTCGAGAATGAAGCATTTTTGCTGAGAAATCAAATCTATCTGGAAGTTAAAGTAATCGAAGATGATTGCGCTCACCGTGACTAAAATCGTTTTCGTTTTAACTGCAGACATCAGCTGTTCTGTAAGCTAACCCTCCGCCACCTCAACAAGACCCCGGAACATGTTTTGAAGCATGCCCAGGGCAGGCGCTACGTGAAGGCCCTGGAGAAATGTGAGTAAGTGTATGTGTAGTAATAATAATAAATAATCTGAAAAAAGGTAACTACGTTTCCCAGCTTAATTTTCATGTGACCTCTGTAACCTTAACTTCAGTGAGTATAGAGGCTGTAATCGTATAATTAACCTTCTATGAGCATCTTTCGGCTTTTTGAAGGTGAGAATGTGTTTAAAAAAAAAAAGGACTGAACTTGAGATCTTAACTAGTGGAGAAATGTTTGGCAACAAGTTTTGTACCCGGGCCAGGTGAGTCCTTGGTGAAAAGGTCCATAAGTGATTTAGCTTCTTGCGTTGATGTTCTTGGTTAGTGGTTGTATTGCTATGGTCCATCCTTTGGCATAGGGGGGCTTCCATTCACCAAAAGTCCTCTCTTCTTAGATGAGGAGTGCCAGAAACAAGGAGTGGAATATGTGCCGGCTTGCCTCCTACAGAAGAAAAAGCAGAAGAGGTCTGACGGTGATGGACCTTCGCGAAAGAAAGATATGTGGGAACCCCCGAACGACTCGGATGACAGCGACTCGGGCGATAGCATGAGTGACCTGTATCCAGGTGAGGTTCTTTATATCTGTCTCTAAAGCATCTGGAAATGTCCGCCCTGTTGTAATATTTGGCAGAAAATGTTCACACAGAGTTCTTGATAATGAAACAGTGGTCCTTCACCGTAGGGGGTTCTAGAGTCCCAATCTAGATAACGCGGAACCAATATTATTTACGGTTCGGTTTTGTAATGTCTCGTTCCGCGGTTCTTCCTTTGCCTGCAGACTCCATGTTCAAGTTGAAAAATGGCGAGGACGAGCCAAATGGAAACGTTGCATCGGATGGCGAAGAGGAGATGGAGGTGGATACATCGACGCAGAACAGAAAGAAAAGGCAGCAGGTAACTGTTTACTTTTACTGTTTACCCTTTAACAGCAACTAAGTATCCGTAGAAGTCACAGTGGACGTCTTAGAAAATACTGACTTCTCATGAAGTGGCGGTTACTCGGAATACTTTAGATATGGAAATAACTACAGTTTGAGCAATTTACTCATTGCTGCTGGGCATCTCCCGCGTTTTTCCTTATTTTTGTAAAACTTTTTCTGTAGCTGACAGTTTTTATTATCAAATGACTGTAGATGTTATAAAAAGACACCCCCACGGCTTTAGGGAAGTCATTCGGGCCGTCAGGGCAACTTTCGTCTGACCTGAAAGTATATTTAGAAGTCTTGTCTATTCTGGGGACTGGAGATCTTTGCTCGTTTGTCGTTACAGAAGCAGAATGGTCCGCCGAGAAAGAAGTTCAGGAACGGTAACCAGAAATCCAAGTCCGCCAGGAAGTCAGCGGGGAAGTGATATATTTATCGTACTGTTTTTTTTTTTCCCCTTTCTTAATACCATTAAAAATAGTTATTTTTGTAAATGATATTCCATAGTAGTGAGGGTTGTTACCTCTCGCCCCAGTTTACTAGATGTGTAAGGGGAGCGAGTAGATGGAACGCGATCCCCCTCGCTAACGGGTGACTTACAAAAATAAACTGGGAATGTGGCGGTGCTCTTTCCAAAAATGTTTTGTACTGAATCCAGCCCGCCGGCCCAACGTACCACAGGGGCAAAATTATCTTAGACAAGTGCCCAGGGTGTAAATGTCATATTAGTTGTGAAGCAATGCTTTGTGCCAGAGGGTGGCTTCGATGTAGCTTCTTCGTAGTGGTCCTAGAGGTGCTGCTTTTCTATCCCAAGGACAGTATTGGTGGTTTTTTTTTTTACGAGCACCGGTCCTGCAGTCCGACGCCAAATTACAGTTTTGTACCTCTTGCCGGAGCTGGGAGATCCTGAATAGGGCCGTGTCCAAGATACGGGGGGAAGGCAGCACTCTCTGCCCGGGGGAAACATCCACGCGTGCGCGGTATTTCACGAACGGTGCAAATTAAAATTACTCAGATGCAACTTTATATAAAGTAAAATAGCAGAATAAACATGAATCAGGTGCGTGACATATATGTCCGCCTGCGTGCCGTGGATGTTAGAGATACCAAAGGACATCAGGTCATTGATACTTGTCTACCCCCCCCCAAAGGTTGAATTGCTTTGTAGACATAGTTCACATACTGCAGGGTCCTCAGCTTCTGTTGTACTATCCCCTATTTAAATTGTACCGCGCTGTAGAATATGTTGGCGCTTAATAAAGAATATGAATCTCCAATACTTTGACCACAGTGTGTCCTTCGGGCATCTAAAAAAAAAAAAAAATTTTTCTCCCCAAACAGTAGCTAAAGAAATAATGAAGTAGCCTCCGGCCCTGGGAATAAGACAGTCGAGAAATCTGAAATTTTATTTGGATGACCGCTTACAGAAAGGACAGGTTTGTGTGAGTCCTCTCTGCCAGTGTACAGATCACATCACGCTTTCACTGCAATTCCCACTATAAAAGCCGCTCACGTTTAGTGAACGGCCCCTTTTTTTCTAAATTTCACTCTTGGCTCCCAAATCAGGTGGGTTTAAGCTTCTGGCACTCAGAAGAATCTTCTATTTTTAATAAAAAATAAAGAAACATAGATAATGTTCAACAAGGGGAGGCCCCTGCTTTTGGGTCTACGATGGCGCGCTTATACATAATATTTAAACTAAATATGTTACAACTATTTTTTCCTGTATTAAAATAGATTACATTTATAAACACTATTGAATGTTGAGATATTGTACAAATGGGCTAAGATGCAATGCCTGCCGTCCTGATACTTTTTTTTTTAATGGGATTAGAATAGATCTGGTTTTTCTTTATAACTTAGCCGCAGTTGTCTGTCTGGATCATAATTACAACAGCAAACCTATAAACGCTCATAGAAGTTTCTGGTGAAATTCAGTTAGCATGCAGACTGGTTCCGGGTCGATCGGACCGCCGCTTCCACCCGCAAACAAAATATAGTATGATTGTGCGCTGCATGATGGGATACCGGATGTGAAACTTTGGTTCATGCAAGTTATACTCTGAAAGTCGGTGGTAGAAAAATCACCAGTCTCAGCGTCCTGTTTAAAAAAAAAAAACAGCCGGCACCAGGCGTCCTGCGGCCATCAACCGTTTTCTTTCCACAACACCAAGTGGATACTGTGGTCTGGCATACTCGTGGCGAACACCAGACCGATGTCATTGACGCCATCCAGACCATTTAACCACGACGTTTCTCCAGCCAAAAAGCTGGAGCCCCTCTTGGATTTCCGGTACTCTGGCAGAGGCCATCGGCTGATCAGTTTCTCTGTCCTTAAATCCATAATGTATAGGTAGTGGTTGTCGAACAGGAGAGCGAAAATGTCTCCAAAACCCAGTAACGAAAGGTTTACAGAATCCGGCATTTTGATGACTCTGAAAAACAGGAAATATAAACCATTTAACAGAAGAAACGAGGGGGGGATTCATGATTGCCACGGGTTGGTGAAATTCAAAGTTTGAGGGGTGCTGCCCTACATAAATTTGGTTGATTAATGCTGTGTGTATCAGAATTCTAAACGGCAGTTTCAGAAGAAAACTTCCTCTACAGGAACGCCTAGAATTGCAAGTTGCTTTTTATCACAATATGTACTATACCTTAGAATGTCGTAGCTGGCAAAGTCCCACTGGTAGAGCCCAATGGCCGAGCTGCACACGATGTATTTTCCATCAAAGTGCAGCCGCGGCTGTAAGCATATACTGCGATCGTCCGACACGTACAGCGTCCTCAAGCATTTACAGTTTATTTCCCTTCCGATCGGCCAAATCTATAAAACAAACCATGTGTAAACGACTAACGCTGGATCTGGTATACATATTAAATTAGCTGTAGGGCATTTAACGTGGCGTCGAGTGCTCTGAGTATATAGAGTTTAAATGTTCCACAACAGTAAATATTCTCTTTTTGCGTTTGTTTTTTTTGGGGGGGGTTGCGGGCAGGTGAATACACGTACCTTGATTTCATATTTATCAGCACTAAGTAGGATATAATCCCCAGGACTGTGCATGATGGATTTGACTTGACATTTCTGCAAAACTACCTGTGGTGGGGGGGGACAAAAGAAATTTTGTTAATACTTTTTGTTAATACTCAGCATACAAAGTTAACAATATTAAGTAGAAACTACATAGAACTAAAACAGAAACATCTCAAGTTAAATCCACTTTCAAATATCAACACAGCGCCACATGCAAAGGGTCCCTCATAGCCAATTTATGGTATTATGGTTAATATTGTCATTAAAGGGCCCCTTTTAAATCATTTTCTGCATTCAGTGAAAGGGATAAGGGCTCTCGAACATCACAAGTAAAAAAAACTTGGCTCCTGTTACTTATTAAATCCCTGCAGGGGCTGAACGGCTCAGACCTACTTTTGTGACCCATTCAGTATGGCCAGTGAGCGTATTCAAACAAGATCCGGAAGATAAGGCCCATATTTTCACAGTGTTATCTGCAGAGCCGCTGACGAGTAAATCGAGCTCGTCGCTGTAATCCACGCTAAAAACTGAAAAGGAAAAAAAAAAAAAAGGCTTAACTTTCCATACTTTTACAATGTATTTCGCTTTATATGACTAATATTGTTTTGTATAAAACTTTATATCACTTATGATCTTAGAACTTTGAATTATCTTTGATTACTGTACACCTGACATTATTATATAATTTTGTTAAAGAAGCCCGTTTGCTTTTTGGGTATCCTTGGCAACGAGTATGCAAATATTCTAATAGCACATCAAGAAGATGACATCTAGCACATCTTCAAGCCCATCCCTCCGCTTATGGGACATTCTATTTAGAGTCTCTCTACATTAAAGAAGACGTAAAAATAAGATAAAAAAAACTAAAAATAACTATCAATCTACATAGAGTTTAAGCAGAGGAAAGAGAGTATTAGAGTCGTCGTGTCTATGTTTAGCTACCTGCTCCAGTATGTCCTCTGAAGTGCTGAGTTCTGGCCCCTGAAATCCAGTCCCAACAGGCGACAGTGTTATCAAAGGATCCGGTGACAAGTTTTTGTTCGTCGAACGTCACAGCCGCGCACGTGTGAGTTTGGATGCCATAAATGCACTGCCCGGTGCTCACGTCCCACAGCTTCGCGGACAGATCGTCTGAACCTGGAGTGCAGAAAACATAACCGAATCGAGACGATCCACCATCATCATCATCCAAAGCAGCGCAAACTACCCTGAGCAAAACAGTATTAAAGTCAGGGCGTCCAGCTTTCAGGGTCCTCCTCATAGGACTCTCCCGTCTGTCAATGACTCCTTAGCTCTGGCGCACCGGCATCAAGCTTGAACCGTGATGTGTTTCAGAAGCTCATTACTGTTCTGTCTGCCCTGAACCCTCCAACCTGCCCCCTAATCTGTGTCCCTGCTGTGTTCTTCTGGGGGCTACACGTTTTCTGGGACCTATCATCGTGGTAAGGCTGACTCCTTCTACAGGTCAGAAGCCCTGTGTTGGAGCTACAGCTCAAAGCTTTTTGGGTCTTTTCCCTCAGTTATGAGAACCATTACCCTGCTAGGAAGTGTTCTTCCTGTGACCTCGACGTTTGGGTTTCTAACCTCTCCAAAACCCCGGTGTGCAAATTATAGCCCAGAAATCATTTATTACACCCGGATCTCTATCTAGCTAAGTGACAATTAAAAGCCTCCCGAATGAAAATGATATCACAGCGTAGAACCTACAGCGACCTCACCCCCTTAATGCCCAGTTTCAAGCATACAAAGTCACTACAATGTACAGAATAAATTGTATATACCCTACAAAGCGCACTTTGGCTCTCCTGTTTTTTGGTACCTGTACACAGGAGTCCATTTTTATAGTAAAGTGCATAAACCCTGGCACTATGTCCAATGAGCGATGCGGTTTGGAAGGCGTCGTGATCCTCCAGTTGTTTCATTCTTAAAACGGCCTTGAGGTAAACTTTCTTCCAGTGCAAAGTCTCGTGCACGGCATCGTCGACCTGCCAGCCCAAATTCCTACAAGCCGCTTGCCACACTTCCGTACAGGCACTTATAACCTTATTCCACTGCTTAGAGACAAGGCAACACGTGAGTAAGGTCTGGGGGTCCAGCCACTTCAGCAGGTAGAAGCTCAGTTCCAGCGGAAGTAGTCTGAGAAAGTCCCTCTTCAGCAGGGTCTCTAGGTTGTTGGAGAGGTGCCGCAGCTGGACAGCACCGCTCCGGCTGATCAAGTGATCCAGTGTTTCATTTTTCTGCAGGTCCGTCAGGGTGTAAAAGGTAGCCGAGAGGTTTTCAAGCCATGACTCAAATTCCTTCTTCTCCATAGGTTTCCGGAAGCATCAACCTGCAAGACGGTAACGTTGACCACATTAAATAATCGCAAGGGGAATGATATATTAATATACAATATAAACATTGCGGGGCAAAAGTAATATATAATGCATATATAATAATAGCATTCCAAGTTATTACTTAAATGCATACCATATCAGTTACATTTCTTATAGGTCCAGGTACGTCGCTGGATCAAAGTACGTTTCATAAAATGCACCTGGAGGAAACAAGAAACAAAAAGATGATTATATAGCATAGGTGCGTTTATTCATCCCGGAAACCATATGTAGGAAACGGGGGGACTTTAAGGGTGCCGTCCCATTATTAGAAGAAAAAGAACCTGCATCCCTGATATCAAGCGCGGTTCATAGATTCCCAGGGACCGATTAAGTCTAGACTTTAGATCACAGGGAAGGCTGCAGTAAGAACTATGCGTGAGGGACTGTCACTATACGTGGATGACAGTTGGCAGGTATGGGTAGAATTATTGTGTTGTTAGACAGTACTTCCCCTGCTGCTTACAGTCTGATCTCAAACAGCCTGAGAAGAAGAGCAGAGTCCTCTAAGCATGACAACCCACTTGACAGGATGTCACTGTCACGTGTCAGGGCCCACGAGTGACTACACTTTTAACCCAGGCTCTGTGCTGATATGTCAGCCGCACTTGTTTGAGGGGAGCCGGTTTCACTGCTGCACACAAAGTTGACTTCTGGCCTACAGACTGGGGCAAAATTCTCACTGTGGGGGTAATTTTAGGGCCCTGGCTAACAGGAGGGTTAATAGAGTCTCCTCCGTGAGAGACCTGTGTCGTAGAACTAATTCCCGGCTTTATACGGCCTGTGCTTTAGTAAATACCTCTCCCCCTGCAGGTTCTCTCCTGTCCTTACGGCAGCCATACTGCTAGAGGCGGGCGATCGTCCTCCCGCCAGCTCCTCCTTCCGCTACAGACCAGACGCAGCCGCCGGAACCAATCGATGCGCTTCATGGAATCCCCAAGAATCGATGTTTCGACGATCGATTAAACGTACTTAGTGCACAAGCAGCAGTAAGTGTTGGAACTACGGGGCGGCTGTCGCGAGATGTCCGGGAGCTGACATTTTTCTATGGGGCAAAAGATGTCACTTGCAGTCAAATAGGGGTAGCTGATTAGTGTTTCCAGGGGCCCATTCATATATATATTTTTTAACGTTCAAGCCATAGATATGGCATCATTAATAATAACAATAACATACTACTAATAATAATATTATCGATGTCATTATTGTAATCATTTTTATATTTTCAGCTTCGAATAGTCGGATATAAAATGGCATTGAACATTTTAATGACATTACAAAAACAAACAAGTATTATCTTCTGTCAGTGGGCTGTGGGATGTCTGGTGTTTAGAACTCGGTTTGACACAGCCTAGCGCTCTCAGGTGACTCTAGAGAGTGAAAGCTGTGCGTTCCAGCAGGTGGAACGCATCACGTGACCCCTGTCAGCCGGCAAGAAAAAGGAAAACTATCACATGACCTACAGCCTAACAAAGACGGGACAGGGAGCAGGGGTGAGTAAGAACAGTAACTTGCTTTATTTCAAGTTAATTTAATTAGTACAAGCTGTAAATAATCATATGAGTGACCTCAGCGACATATAGATTAAAGCGGCACCGTAACCATGGCTGCTAAAAATACACCATTGGTGAAAATCGATACTTTACACCTTTTTCAGTTTCAGGAAGATGGATCCGGATGACCTGGAGCCCCTGCTGAAGCCCCTGCTGGACCCCCAAAGACACAAGGAGACCGAGAGTCCACAAAACAGATACTTAAAGTAGGTATTTTAAACAATTTACATGTTATTCCGATCAGCTTTCCTTCTACTGAATTTATGCGCTTTAATGAGAAGGAAGCCGGCTTATTAATTATTTTATTATTATATTATTATATTTATATAAATATTATTTATTATTCTCAAATCCGTAGCGCTGTACAGTGGGTAGACAGGAGATAGCAAGTAGTCTATTTATTTCAGCTTCGTTTGATAAATGGCCGTAACGTTTGTGTCAAACTACCCTTTTTAAAAAAAAAACACATTTCTGCTACTGTAGTATAAAATAGTTTAATACGGAGACGGGGATTTTGGTCCTGATGTGTCAAAATGAAATAGAGAAACCATAGAGATGCACTGTCAGGGACAGAGTGCCCTCCAGCTCTGTAGCAAGAAGCATAAGATGCCGTTTATCCCCAAAACTTAGCAGGAAGATCTATCCGAAAGGGCAAATTCACCTAAAATAAACCCAAGAAGCAGAAAAAAAAGAAATGAAATAAAGATTTATTCAGAGGAAGCCTTCCTTGGGTAGAAACGAGTATCTCAGGTCATAGCCCCGCCGAGCTTCCCTCTGTATATCTTATCGTTTCTGCTTTGTTGGATGGATTACTT